>JAIPRN010002237.1:0-32947 GCA_025469175.1 Geopemphigus sp. TES_GeoC_2020
TTTTGGTAAAAAAAAAAATTTGAATCGCCGAAAATGTCTCAATCCGAATGTAATAACAAATGCGAACAATCGGGTGTCGGAAACACTATTTGGCATCAGTTGAATCGACGAAACAGTCGACTCGACGGCCGAAATAACGTTTAAATAACGCGTCGCCGGAGCGCAATAAAAGATCTCAATGCGTAATTTACACGGTGTCATCGAATAGTAGGCTACTCGAACAAACTTTAAATTCGAATTTCGACGTCCTCCTTGTGTTCAAATTGTTTGACGTTTTGAACTTGTTACGAAATTGATAGTATAAAACGGTTTCGTCCCATTTTTTAAAAGCGGGCACCGTCTATTTTTCGGTTTTATTTTTGTTTGGTTTTCGGTGTAGATTTAAAACAATCGTGAAAATGATGTTCGTTTTGAAATATTATTTTGAGACCAAAAATGTATTTGTCGCGTTGAAATTAGACAATTAGCTTTATTCGTTGCACGTACCGTATCAGAAAGTAAAAAACGACGAAAAACGAGTGGACTAATTTTACGACGTATTTTTAACAGTTTAACGTCTTCGATGAGAAAGTTTAAAGAGCGCTTAAAAATAATAATTCGGAACAGAATAAAAACGGAGACATAGTTATGGGAAGTTCAAGGAAAATCGTGGTAAGGCGTCTATAGAAAAAGTTAAAAGAGACGTTTTTGAATCAAAAAAGGATGTCTCGTCTTATCGAACAATAATTTTCGCGATAAATACGTCGATAAACGTAATAGTTTTATAAAACGTTTTACGGTCGGCACTATGTATTTCGTTGTAAAAATCGTTCGAGTTACGCAATTTCGACGCGCGTTACTCGTAGAAAAGCACGGAGAGCCTGTTATCAAAGACGCACAAATGTACACTCTATAGAGACACGACGAAATACGGTATAGCCGAAGGGTAACTCGAAAAACCAGCGGAAATTTTACGAATTTCCGATCATTATGGGCCATCCCGACGTCGATGAAACCGTTAAATAATGCATTGATGAGCTCGGGTCATCCAGAAAATTTTGATAATCCGGCCACCGTATTCGTCTTCGAATTTGTATTCTACCTCGTTTATAGCGTGTACGCCGAGAAAGGACGTATAAAGAAAATAATTAATTTCCCGCCCTCGTCGTCTCCGACGCGTGCGCTCTACTTGTGTTATAATCGATTATTATTATCCGACGACGTATTCCGCTCTCATACATACTCATATCGCGTCGGCGTTTCGTGAACAATACGAGTAGTTCTCGCAAAGGGACCAATTGGTCATAAACGACGTAACGCGACATCCGTTTTCCAATGTTTACTCGTGTGACGACGTTTAACGCTTTAAATATTCCGGTAGGTATAATTGTTCACCCTCGTCTACGTGAAAATGTCGAAAGAACTACTCAAATAAACCATTAATTACGGCGTTAAATTTCCGTTTTCCGTAAATCAACGACAACGCGCGTATTTTTCGTTTCTATAATTACAATATTACGGTTAAAAAGTAATATTCGATTATTTGGACGAAGTCTCCCAGTCGTAATCTCGTGATTCGATTTAATATACGTATTATGTTGTACTCACGGACCAACAATGTATATTTTAGTTTTATCGCAATCAATATACGGATCGTACTCGCCTTACCTTTCTGGAAAATAAATAGAAATATGTTTAAACGCTCGGGTGTTTCCAAAATTGTTATCTGACTGTTTACATTAAAATTCATTATCCAAAAGAGTAACGAGGGAGATACACCTTTATTTACGAATTTAGAAAACAAATATATTCGATGGACGCGTAGTTTCGAGTGTTCCACAAATAATTCGGTTAAACGAAAGCCATAATGAAGTATATATATTTGATTATACGATTGTATAGTAAGCGTACGGATGTGGTTTATCGATAAACAGGCGTGTCGGAATAATTTATAATCCGTTTTATTCGTCGGATACGCGGTATACCTCGAAAGGCCCACCACGCCCGTATATTCGTCGTCTCCGTCGGTCCAATGGATAACGAAGCGAAAGCACAAAGTTGTACCGTCGCCGTACGAGGCGTTTCGCATTTTTACCCCGAAAATCGTTATCTCCAATGGGTTCGGATACGATTATTTACACCGTATCTGGTCGCAATTGTTTGTCGGCAAACACAACTACTACGCGGTGTAAAAAAAACTCGTAGCCCGATTAAGTCGGGTCGCGGTGTTGGACGGTAACAACACAATCGGGTGTGGCGCCCGAATTGCTCGTAACAATATATTAAGCTGTTTTTACTTAATGTCATTATGCAAGTTTGTTTTCAACCGTGTCGACCAATAATCGCGGCCCGCGGAGCAATATAAATAGCGGGCCGAAGGATGGCCATTTTCATTATAGTTATCGTTCGGTTGACTTACTGTCGCGGGTGCGCGTTGGAAGTTATTCGCTGTTACATTTTCGGCAATCATTACCAACAGTACTCTATCTGAAAACACAAACCGTTCGACTTGGCCGGCAATCAAACGCTTACAAGAAGTTCGTTATTCGCGTAAGATCGTTTTAACAGTTTTCGGAAAATTTAAATTTCGAAATTTTGTCGAACGTCGAATACAACTTTTCGAAACATTCGCTCGCGCTCGTCGTTTACGGTTTATAGAATTTTGGTTCGTCGAAATCGATCCATTTTATTTTTGAAAAATAACGTAACGCGCACGATAAACTTAGTCTGTATTTCTTTTTTATGTCAAAATTATATTATTTATTTATTATTGAAAAACGCGCTCATTTTCGCTCGAGTATTGAAACGTTTTATTAACGATACTATTAACGTGTTTTCCTACTCGGTTTTATTTAGTTTGATAATAATTACTGTTTGTTTTCGGAGTATAGAATGTTCTGCGTCGTCGGGATAATTTATCCGGCGATTTCGTAAATGATATAAACTAAAGTAATTTAAAAAAAATAAAACGCCATAATATTTACAAATACGACGCGAATACCTAAATTGGAAGTGGTTCGTTATTAATAGTCGAATACATTTATCTTAAGTTTTACTTCGAAGCGTTTCACTTTTTTTAATCGACACTTTCGTAGCGAAGACAACGTTTATTGTGAGACACGCTCAATCGCACGCATCGATAATTTATATCGTTTCGAACATTTTTCGGGCAACGCGATAAGTTTATATTAATAATTAATATGGTCTATAAAATTGTACCGTTTATTTTTATACGGAATTTGTTTCCAACAGTATACGGGCCTGTTCGTAACATAATAAATTCTCAATAACGAACTTTGTAATTTTAATTGAAAATTTATAATCTCTCGAAATGTCCAAGCGACATACAGATCGCTCGCGCAATCCGTGTACGTGTACACGTACGTTCGGCTAGATTTTATTCGTACGTTTTAGACGATAACCATGATGAACCGCTGCTACGAACTTCTGACCATGGTCGTTGTAACGCTCGCTTTGGTGTTGACCGAAAACGAATGCGACGCGTCAGTCAGAATACAATGGGACAAACCAGTGTACCTGTGTGGATCTGCTCTACCTCGTTATACACGACATTTTTGCGTTTACAACGGCGATGACGTAGACTACGGTTAGTTCGTGTCCGGTCGATTATTAATTATTACGTATTACGCGCGCAACTATTTACGACGTATCTACTTACCTATCCACTTGTACGTACGTGCTCGCGCGAATTAATCGCGTTTTAATGTCGTGCGGTTGTACACCCGTTCGGAAATGAACGGTCAACGATCGATTACTTTTCGAAATTACACGGCGGAAGTATAATCTAACGTATTATTATTAGGGCGTTCATAAATGTTTCAGGTCATCTCATCACTGCGTTTCCCGAAACAAAGAAAATAGTCGACGAATGTTGCCACAAACCGTGTACGGCCCGATTCATTTACGAAAACTATTGTTCCAAACAAAAGTAATTGTGTATTTTTTTATTATCGTTAATTCGGATTAATTTTTCGTTTCTGAATTTATGACTTTAATTATCTACAAATGGCGGCGTTTCAGGACTTACTTGCATATTACTCCCGAGAATCGCCACGGTTCAGTTTTAAGCGCAATGTAAACATTATTATATCGGATCGTTAAAGAAACAATCCTTTTGCGTACGTTTACGCTTATACAAGTTAATTCTATAATGGAATATAAACGCCAGTTGCTCACGTTTATAATCATCGAGATCGCTCCAATTCCACCGCAACGTCAAAAAACATTAGTGTAATACTCTCCTCGTCTGTTCACATTTCGTGGTATAACAATCCTGCCCAGGAGACTTCTTTCGTATGTTCTCTGACGAAACTAATGGACAACCCCCGACAGCTTATAAAACCTATAACAATTTAGGTACAACATTTTTGGGATTTTAATTATTTAACTGATATGATTCTTAATTTTTTACACACTTACACACACATTATTTAATTTTAAAAAATTAACGTTTATTTTTAGAATCGTTCTTTTTTATATTATAAAACTTATCGATATACCTGATGAATATTCCATAATACATTTTATAACTAAAATTATTCTTTTAAATACAACCACAAAATGAACATCACTCCATTTAACAATAGTTCAATACAAATAGTATAATAACGCAGTAAAAAAAGTTTTCTTTACCTTTTAATTACGGTAATGATTGAACAAGTAGAAAGATTTCATACACCCATATTTATTCGCACTACGGGATAGACGTTTCTCGAATCAACAACGATTTAAGTATGATTTTGTTTTTTTTTTTAGATATACGCGTTTTCATATACATTATTGTTATTTAATGAAAAAAGTAGGATTTCTTTAAACTCCTACAATAAATACACGGACACGTAAATAATATGAACCACGGCAATTCGTATTAAAACGTACTTTTCTCTAACATCAACGCTTTATCCGTCGTTCGATTTCGTCGTAATTATTTCTAAGAATTTACAAGAATATTTTAAATTTTTATTTGGCGCACTTTTCGTATAATAAATTTAATACAGTTTACGTTAACGGTTTATATTTTATTTATTGCTTAAATAATAGTATAAAAGTATTAATTCACCTGACAACTATTAATACTGAACGTATAGCTTTTTTTTAAATATATACATGTATAAAATAATACATTTTATATCGGACTCGTGTAATAGGTTCCTAGAAATGTACAAAATAATAAGTGTTAGCCCGTCAATAACGAATATTTCATTTGAAACATAAACATTTTGCCCGTCATTCGAAATATATCGACGTCCATAATTATTTCCAAGTATTATTTTCCGAATATTTGGAATTTGTATTCGGCATGGTTGTCAGGTAAGCTACAATATATTAAAGTTCAAAATTCCTTTTATTATTTAGACGTTTACTTATCAAAATAAATAATCCGAATAATTGATTTAATATTTTGGCCGTGTCTGTGATTCGATATATTTCGTTCGTAGTCTGTATTAGACGATACTGTTTTGTTCGTAATAATTATTACCTCGAGCGTTTATTTGCTATTATTATTTTATTCTATCGTCATATTGGTGTAAATAATATTAGAACGACAACCTGTAATTTCTAATGTGAAAATGTATTTGTGGTATTTAAAGCTTTGATTTGAGCGAGGATTTGATTTTGCCTGTTACCACAACCAGTACCACACCCAGTACCACAACTACTTCCACTACTGCTATACCTAAAGTTCCGGAATCAGAACTATGTATGTATTATACTATATTGCACTTTATTGCTCAAATTTTTAAACGTAACTATAATTCATATCAAGTAACCGGTTAATCGTGCCGGGATCAGTTTTTGTCTATATCTTAAGTATGTAGATTGATATTTCAGTCGATTTAATTGACGTTTTTTTTTTTAAATTACATTTGTAATGTATCCTGCGTGTAACATAATTGTTTTTATAATGTTATAGGGTATACATTTATGAAAAGCTACATGGCGGCTAATTTATTAGCACTATAGAATTTTTCAATTCGTCGACAAATTATAAACGTTTTTTAATGTTTTTTTATTCAACTCGTAAACAAAAACATATTTTTATTAAAATTAATTTAATTCGAATATTTTTATTATTGTAAAATTTAATTTTATCAAATCGTAACACTACTATATCTCGTAAGTTAAACATTTTGATGTATTATTATTATTATTATACGTTATTGGATCCTATTTTTGGTGTTTTTTTTTCATACTAGTGTTGATCGGTGTTTGGAGAATTGATGTATAGTACCGTTCAAAAATCGATTTTGATTCCCGTTTAGGAATGTTTTAAATTTAAATTAACTATTATAAAACAGTATCGATAAATTATACAATTTACAAGTTTTTTCGAGTCGCGAATATTGGTGTGGTATAAATGTTGAGAGATCAAACTCATTCGAAAGAGCCCCAAATACATAAATAAATATATATGTACGGTCGTATAACTCATGTCAGCCAAAATTAAACGACTTTCCGGTGGGTTTACGTGAAGCCTAACACAGTTCCGAACTTGAAGACTCGAGTGATAGTCACGTCGACTTTACGCGTGTAAGCGCGTCAATAGCCCGAACGGGGTATAGATCGCTACAACGAGGGCGGCTTGTGGTTGCTAGAGCTGAGGTCGCCGTGGCTGAATTTCGATACGAAATTGCCAATGTTCCGGGCGCGTATTTTGTCCAAGCGTGATGGCATTCACCCGTACCCGTTGAGACGTCCATCGATATAATCTGTCGCCGTATGATATCGCGTAAATATTTATATTTTGATCAACAACGGATATTGTTGAACAAAATAAACGTTTTTTCGGCACGAAAACTACCGAGGCCACTGGCGGCGGATTGTTCGAGCGGATTTTCAGACAAAAGGGGGTTGGGTGCGTCAATATATTATTTACAATCTTATCAAAAACGTATCGTATAAAACGAAATAATAAATTCTATAGGCGCCATGACGAATGTTACATTATATCCAAAAAAAAAAAAATGTAAAGGATATAAGAATAATCGGAAAATGGTATACGACAATTACGTCCTATATACGCGTAATATATATATATAGATAACATGTTCGGTATCTAACAAATAACAACAATAAATTACGCCATTGCCGGCAACACAAAGATTGTCGTCCAAATACCGTTGGACGAAAAAATGGTTGGAATTCTTTAAGTAGTGCCACCGGGTGGTCGTCACCCATGGAAACTAATTGCATCGAGGATTTTTGAACGGTCGCGCCCACCGGTTCACTCGACAATTTCTTCTCGTCAGTGCGTGTCCACTCCTTCTCTTACAGAGACCATTATCCCGGATTTTAGTATCACGTCCGCCGTCGTTCTGGCCGTACAACAGCCGAATACATTTCTCTGAGTTCACGCGACGTTTTATCGCCCGTCAACGTAGATTTCGTCAAGTACGATCCGAGCGGCGATTTTTCTCGGTGAGTGTTATGTTCAGCGAACGTGTTTCCGCTTTTAAACGGAACAAAGTTTATTTTAAACGTTGACGTTTATATTGTTCTTTTGCCGATTTCATATTATATATATATATATATATTCAATTCGTACAAAAAAACCGATTACGTTATTACGTCATATTAAAATTAGAATTATTATTATTTATAAGTTGTGTCCATTTTTTGTTATAATTTATTGGTTGTTACATCGATAATAATTTATAAAAAAAAAAAACGTGTACCGCGATATTTTCGTTGGCGATTTGTCACACATTTACGAAATTGCTCCAACATATATTATGTAGTTTGTCACTAGTGTGTATGTAGTTTATAAAATAAGTGCCGCGTTATGTCGCCATATAATTATATTGTTTCTTGGTTTTGACATTACGTTTCTTCTTCTTCTTCCTCGCCTCTTTCCCAGCTATTTACTTTTTAGGGTACATTTCGAAAAGAAATTAAAAATATTTTTCGGCTATCCAAAAAATATTGTTTTCCGGCAACTATTTTTCATCTTGCCTTGTACCAGTAAAATTTTACACGACCTACGCAATCCGTGCGGATAAATTTCGACGAATTACGTATTTACACGTCATTCATTAACGTTTCGCGTTTGCAACATTAAATAACCAATTAAACGTGCTTTCTGACGCAAAGCGGTACTTTATTTTGATAATAAACGAAATGGTTGTCGAAAGTTTGTGTGGTACGGTAAAAACTTGAATTCGATTGGAATACCAAAAAAATAACTAGTTTTATTTACGACCAAGGCCACTTTTCAAATCGTGGGACACATTGTTGTACAATCGATTACTAAGAACTCGTAGGTTAATAACGGTATCGGACGGGTAATGAACACGTCGAGTTTGTTTTTTTTTCTTTTTCGTAGAACGTGTTATTTATATATATATATACTGGCGCGGGATTATTTTTAATATTTATTTTTTTATCCGACGTATTTAAAATTACTGGTATATATTTGGAAAAAACTAAAACCCGCTCCGAGACATACCCTGATTAACGCCTTCTTAGAATATTTCTGTAGTAAACGAACACTAAAAGCTTTTTTAAAAAGAAACTCGTTAAGCAAAGCTTTTATAGCTAATGGGCCGGGATTATTATTCGGAAAAACGATGTTTTTTTCGTTGTATCCGAGTTTATTTGACGGGAACGGTGCAGATGCCGGAAACTTTCAACAGTCCCTCATAAATTTTCGTCGTATTTTGTGGTATACATTTTTTTCGTTTAATTTTAAATCGCTAGACCGTTTTTTTTTTTTTTTAATACGTATACGAATAATTTCCCATAATTTGGAAGAAAAACCTTATTCGCTTAACAAAAAAAAAAAAAATAAACTGCATATTTTCCGAAATATATTTTTTGAGTTATAACGGATAAACGAAATTCGGTTTGTTGAAAATTCGTTTGTCGACAATTTTATCGGTTATTTCAAATTAATTAGTAATATTTCTGTACGATATTACGTTTCGATGTACGAATAACGAAATATTGTTTAATTTTAATCGAATTTTTTTGATATCTACAACTATCTGTGGTTATCTACTGACTCGTACATAATTAATATTTATATTTAATATATTTAATATTAAATATTTCGCTATTAAAAGATTTCTCAAACACAAAACAAAGCGAGTCTGGAGTTCGAGTGAGTTATCTTGACAGTGATTTAAAAGTTCCGTTACTATTTTATGTGTGAAAGCAATCATACGTCATTGTGTTCGACAACTGATTCTGAGTAACTACGCTAGCGGTTTATCATAATTAACGAATACCGTAAATAGTATTTATGTCCGAACTTTTAACGTGTTTTCGGATTTGAAAACGTTGTCCGTGCCCAGTAATCAGAATGTCGAAATTTTACATTAGTTTTACAAAGTTCTGCGTCAGTTTTCCGGACGCTTAACGAAAATAACGTGTCAAATAAAGTCAAACAAATCAAACACAGTTTGCTACCGGAATTTAACGCGTGTCAAGATTTCTCTTACCTCTCTCACACACACACACGAAATTAAAATTAAAAACTTGGTCGTTTTAAAATTAATACGTTCATTTTCGTTTTAGAATCGGTTTCAATCGGTAACTCTGTTAATTTAGAATTTTCGACCGCGACGGTTTATTAAATTTACAATACGCCGTCATTTTATTTTTGAACAATAAAGACGACGTGACGTCTGGCTATAGCTTTAGACGTTCTCAACCTCGACCGTCATGCACATAAATACGCGTATACGTGTTCGACTAAATTTTATTAGCGTGTTTTAGATAACAACCACGATGAACTGTTACAAATATCTGACCACGGTCGTCGTAACGCTCGCTTGGGCGCTAACGAAGAACGAATGCGACGCGTCTATAAGAATACAATGGGACAAACCAGTGTACCTGTGCGGGTCTGCTCTGTCTCGCTATACGCGATATTTTTGCCTGTACAACGGTAACGATATGGACTACGGTTAGTATTGGTTTTAGCCAATCGTCGAATACTCCTAAATAGAATACGTACGCATTTACTCAAGCGACATTCGAACGAACCGTTTGAACGACGCTGTACACGCTTGTTTTGGAAAAGTTCGTTTACGCCCTTTGACGAGCATGTGACGTACGCGTCGTGTACGATTCTTTTGAAAAAATTCGAAATATAATTTCGACGTTCCGCGGAATCGAACGAAACCGTGTACACCTATACGAATCTTTTAATAATCCCGATCGTTTCGATAATATTTCCGTGATTAAAAAAACAACCACACACTACAGAGGTTATTGAATAACAACAATAATAACGTTTTAAGCCGGAACCTTATAAATATCTCGGTCGTTATACCTGCTACAGGAATTCGCGTGTAGATCGAAACCGATAATTCAATACAAATAATAACGAAAACTGTTAAGGAACGTTTTCTAATTATTGAAACGTAAAATCATTATTTTGTCTAAGAATATTATAGGACGAATACCGACGATAATAAATAATAAGTTTATCGTGTGTAATTAGCCAAAAGTATTTTCAGACGGTAGTATTCTAACTCTGTTCAAACAGAGTGTTCGCGAAATGATCGTAATTTAATCGTACGGTTGTTAAATAAATGATAAAAGTTTCGATTCTCCGTCTAGTAGGGAAACTTACTAGTACCGAATATTTTCGCGCACGACGTATGCTTCTAAGATATCTAAAATTGTTTTCGATACACGCGAAACTCGGTTCGATATTATTTAATAATCGTTCGTCGAACGCAAATTATAAAACTAATACCGTCATGTGGGTTGGATGCGTTCTAAAATGTTTACGAATCACCACTGACGCGGACTATTTCAATTTATTCGACTTTAACTCGACATTCGATATTTCACCGTGGTTTTCTATTTGTTTAGGTTTTTTTTAATAATATATATATATATTATAAATAGTAACTGTACCGAATATCGAACGTATTAAACGGGTCGACAGCGACACCGTATAAACATCGACCAAATAAACGATTACAGAAAAAACGTATCGAAATCCTTCGGGCTCCTGGAACGACTAAATTATATTAGAAAATTACTCGACGGAGACGCGGTTTTATTACGAAATACCGACCACGATATTTTCATAATTGTTTCAGCCGACATTATTCCTATATTTCCTGAAACAAAGAGAATAGTGGAGAGATGCTGCCACGTTCCGTGTACGGCACGATTCATTTACGAGAACTATTGTGTTAAACAAAAGTAACTATGAGTACATATATATATATATATTATAATTATTTATTATCGGGAATTAGGATTAATTTGAAGATTTCGCGCGTTAACCTATTCCGTAAGTGTAATTTAGATATAAAAAATTACTAGGGTTTTAATTTTGCGAACCGATATCGTTCTTGCTTTTTATCGCCTTATATGTAAATACTAAGAGTATACTCTTAATCGAATTAAATTTGAAAGATTAACGTCCATTGTTAGAATCGTTTGTATCGTATTATAAAGTATTATAAACGCGCCCGACAAATACTTGTATTTCACGGTTCATTGTTAGAAGCGTTCTCTTATCGTATTATAAAATTATCGACGTATCGCGTTCGTTGTGTATCTAAATGACATTTTAAAAGACAAATGAAAAGCGTACTCGCGTCGCGTATTTATCGCCGTAAAATAATATAAATAGCTACTTAAAACGGACAAGGGCGCCAAAAATGATTTCGTTTATCTCGTAATATTCGTAGCGTTCGAATAAATAGGATCATGACGTACCTGCTCGTTTAATCGCGCTATCGGGTAGACATTTTTTGTTTTCGGAAGGAACAACGATTTAAGTGCGATTTCGTTTTATTTAACTATTTATCAACGTAATCGAGGCGTTTCGTTAGAAATAACGTTTTACATCCGCAGACACTTAATTGACTACCGCGCCTGATAGGTTCAATTTTTCGTTTTGTACATAAATATGCGCTTTCTTATAAGAGTTTATTCTTTTTGTAAAAAACACGGGACGTTTTAATACCAGATCCACACAATCGATACGTGGAAACGTACAAAATGTTAAGCCCGCCGCCGATACAGCGTAGTTGTAACTTTATCGACGTCCGTAATTATTTCCAAAAAGGAACGTTTCGAACTCCCGCCTAAATACGTTTCGCGGGCAATACTCGGCGGGGTGTTAACATCGCGGCATTTCGATCATAGACGTTGGACGAGTCGAAAAATTAATTTTTTTTCATCTGTACGCGTCCCGCTACGCGGGATATTTATCGACCTCGATAATATTCGTTCCTTAATTACAATAGTTGTAACCAGTGGCGTACTTAGACAGTAATTTTTCTTCGCGGGGGGGGGAGCTTAATTTTTAAATAAATATTCGGACGACTCTAATAAAACAAGACATATTATAAACGTTAATAGATCGTTCATTTTTATTTAATGTGTTATATTATAACGCGTATTGAAGTTTAAAAATATTTTAGTTTTTGGTTTTTATTGACTAAATATATACATTTCGTATGAAATTAACTTTTCTTAAAAATTTTCGGAGGAGGGTTTATCATAAGAACCTCCCGTTAGTACGCTACTGGTTGTAATAATAATCACCGTAATAATGATTTTTAACGATGTCCGGTCGTTTATTTATTATTCCGTCGTCTTAAGGGTGCATCAAATGTGGGGGGACGAAAGGTAAATGCTCGTAATTTCTAATGCGTTTGTATTATTTGAAGCTTTGACCTGAGCAAGGACCTGATTTTGCCTAGTACAACAACTAGTACCACAACTAGGACCATTACCAAAATTACTACTACAACCCCAGCTCCATGTAAGTATTATTATTATTATTATTATTATTATTATTATTATTATTATTATTATTATATTACGCGTTCGGGTGGTATTTCTAACGTTTCGGGTCATTTTTCAATTTCACTGAAATACGACGACATTAGTTTGTTTATAGCTTGCGACATTCAACCGAAAATGACGGACGTTCGGAAATTGGTTTTTACGTTTGCCACGGTCGTACTTACCGTTACACATATATGCCCAATCACTTTTTCGTTCCTAAAACGTTGTTTTTTTTTTCGAAAAACTTCGATAAAAACTTTCGATTTTTTTCCTAATCAATTTTCATTTGTCTAGACAAACTGGTACATTTAACCATCGTTGCTCTACAAATATTTGATAATTATAGAACGATAGAATTTCAACGAAATTAATATATATATATATATATATATACATACTTCATACACGCGTATTAATTATCGACAATTTTTTTCAATATTAAAACGTTAATTACGAATTTAAATTGTAGCGTTTTAGAATAACGCGACTGTAATATTTCTCAAAGTCAATTATGTTTCCGTTATAAAGGGTATTTCGCTTTATTTATAAAGGAAGTTAAGTTTTCCAATTAAGTTCGCGAATTTTAATACGACGTTTAATGAAATTGTGTTTATAATTTTGCAGGGTATTCATTTTTCAGTAAAACTTTCGGACATTTCAAAGATTCACAAGGATTTGGTTATCCGATTCGCGGATGATTTATACTTTTTTGCATTATCTTATGTTTCGTTTTAAATGAACACTTAAATACGTTTTTTCAATAAATAACGAATTCAAATCAATTACGCTCTAACGCTTTTATTGTTTTATGAAAATTAATTTTTATTAATTAGCGCTCTCGTAGTAGTTAAGCTTTTAATATTGTATTACTTTACGTTTTCAAAAATTATACGCAATACAATTCAATTCTCGGTGTTATTTTTTTATTTTGTTCAATGTTTAATGAATCGGTGTATAGTACCATTCAAAAATTGAACAGAATGCCTACTTAGAAATATCTTGTAAGTACAATACACGATGCGACTGTGTATAAGATTGAACAGAGATGAATCGACTCGATTAAATAGAACTTAAAATTTATAAGAATCTCTTTCTAGTTAAAAAAAAACGTCCGAATGGTAAAAAAATCTGGGAAATTGAAAATGAATATTTTTACTTAACGTTTGAATATACACACACATTACTACGAGTCCCTCGATTTCGGCAACGTTTATAACGCGTAAGTATTGTTGGTTTTGTAACGTAACACTATTTATCGGTTAATATGCCTTGTTTAACCGATCCCTAGGAGAGTGTCTTAAACAGGTTGTGTGAGTGTGTGTGTATATATATGCACGTACGTAATATAAAAGCGACAAATCTGCGAAACGTGCGCGTGAACGTGTAAAACGTTAATATAATTTTTATAATATAATACGTATAATCGACGAATAATTTTTTCACCAACAATAGCAATACCGTTTTGATTTTTTTTTATTATCATATCGATATATAAAAATACAAAAACCTTAATGGCTCATTTAATCCCATTAAATACGCCTATTATTTTAACACCATTCCTAGTACTAATTGAAACAATTAGAATAATCATTCGACCATTATCATTATCAATTCGTCTAACAGCCAATTTAATTGCCGGACATTTATTAATAACGTTATTAAATTATAATTAAATAATAATAATAATAATAATAATAATGTTCGAATCGTGTGTAGCATTTATTCAACGTTATGTATTTCCAATCCTTACCTGTCTCTATTCTAGAGAATAATAATCGTTAAATAAAAATGATAAAAATTAATCGACCCTACTTTATCTTAAATTTAAGCCCATGACCTATTCTTATAGCTTTAAATACCTTTAACTACTATAATATCTAATATTATAATAATAAACTTTAAAATCGATATTAATCTAATCGATTTACTATTAATAATCTTAATTTCAATTAAGACAGTTGGCGATCGGTTTATTACTGACGTGGTCACTGAAAAATGTATCGGAACCGCAACGTTCGGTGTCCAGGTCTCAGGGCAATTAAAATCGTGGGAAACGAACGACGAAATGTCCGGACACCCGTGGGATAATCGTAAACGATAAAAATGTACGTTTTAATGTTTTTTTAATTTGCGTTTATCGAGGAAAATACAACAGGTATAACGAAAAGACCGACGGATATATCGTACGTGGAACGAACGGTCAATGTTTGACATTTTCTACATAAATTACGTTCCCAGCGTAGAAACGCCCGGAATGCGGCCGAACTAAATTACCTTCTTTACTCAATTTAAAAGCCATTACGAGTTCGAACGATTTCGCCCTTGGGCGTCTCGCGACAATCGTTCGTTCGTGTGATTTTCATTGGCCGATTTCTCCTCACCTAGTTATCCTTCGGTCGACCACACGCCACCAAGCTATATAACTAAACGTTCGAACCGGTCGTCTTTACTAGTTGACGTTAAATCGAACGGGTGAAATTGCTGTGATTCATTCGTCTTAGTTCGACCGTCTGCAGCCAACGTCTACAAGTTAACAAGCAGAGGCGCCCGTTTCGTGTCAAGCGCGACATTCAACCGAGGGACAATCGATTTCGTTGGTGCGACGAGCGGACGGTGAGTTTTGTTCTTGACACGCGAATATGTTTAGAACTAGTTTAGAATACGGTGTACAGTGCGTAAATGTTTTTTTTTTTAAGGTTACCCTAAATTATTACTCCCTAATCATTTCGACTATGTGATGCTACGAGTACAGTATTTACTAGTATATCAAACATTAATACGATATAAATAAATAATTAAATCGCGTTAACTAAATTTGCTTTTCCGGGTATATAAATTTTGTGTAAAAAAAAGTATATTTATACGTTAACATTTTCTCAATCGTTTTTCTCGATTCACACACGATATGTACGAACACTGTCTTATCGTTCGGTAAATTTTCGACTTTCGTTCGAGCTTTCGTCTCTAAAATCTGTCAAAATATCTAGGTAACGTTAGTGCGGACATCGTAGGGACTAAACGACCAAAACGTTTGTTTGGTTTTTTTCTATATTATTCGTGTACTCGTCATTTACCACGAAACTAGAGACGTTGTCGTCTATGGCCATTTTATTTGGCCAGTAAACGGGCGTTTTGTAAAATTCGCCCGACGCAATCGTATGTGTACTACGTCGTTACGGAATTAATACGACTTCGAACGCTTATACGTCGGATAATAATAAATTCGTCGATTTCGACCTTAGTAATTATTATTATAATATTTATAATTATATTTATTTAATATATTTATAATCATTATTACGTCTTAAGAGACGTACACACATTTGAATTATAAGATGGGATCATTAAACGTTCTACGTAAACGTAAGCGATAAAATTACTTTTGCGATAGTGTCGCAAATAAACGAGGACGAGATTTTCTAACGCTTAAAAATACACAATTAGGCGGTATAGTATGACCTTAAAGATCGTGAAATACGCGACGTCGTTTTTTCATTTATTCCTTCATTTGATACGAAGTACAAAAAAAGTTCAAAACAGCTTCGTGGTTTTCGATAGAATCCTAAAGCAGTAAAAACACGATTATAAAAATATCGAAAGCGGCGTTGTAAAATCGAAATTAAAGCATTTCTAAAATAAGAACGCGCCGGACTAAAATCGGTGTCTCCGTTCCAATGACCATTGCCGGCGACCTGTGTGACATTTTCGTACTCTATAGACGGAGTAAGTATTTATGGCGGCAAGTGTCGTCGCGTCGTCGTAACTACGATATTAGCCAATAATTAAGATTTAATCACAGAACGTCTGGCGCTCTTCGGGAGGGGGGGGGGTCCGAAAGTTTCTCCGGCGATCATTCGGATGCGCGATGCGTTCTTATACTGAAAATAATATAAATATATATCGAAAAATTGAAAATTTCCCCTTGAACATTAATATCGAATTGTACGTGACGAGATTTTCAAACTTTTTCCGATTGTCTGTCGATGACGTTCTAAATGTCAAAAATGAGAACCCGACATCCATCTAGGTAATTTAAAGTAGTAGTATTTTTAAGTTAACGCTGGAACGTTTATTGAACAATCGACCGAAATTTCCGTTTTTGTTCGTCGGACGAAACGTTCGAAACTTGTTTTTAGAATGCGCCGACAAATCGATATTTTTTTCTAAAACAGCCGGGAATTTACGACGCACAACTTTCCCGGCATCGTCGCGTAGTGTTTTTTTTAATAGTGTGGTCAACCCTTTCAATCGTAACTTTTCAATATCTATAATTGATCTTCTTCTTTGTGATTTCGGCCAAGCCACATCATGCCGTTCAACAAATTTGCCACTCCTTCCAATCCATTCCTTGCCACACCTCCTCTACATATTCTTTTATTCTATCTACCCGTCATAGTCTGGGCCTTCCAAGTGGTCTATATACCCTTGTGGTGCATTCTAAACAAAGATCTTGCGCCAAGCGTGACCTGCCGCCTACTTAAGCCTGGTGATATCTTTGCGATGGTTTTGATACGATTCCCGGAGTTAATACGGGCAAATTTAATTTCACGTACGCTAGACGGATTTCGTGGTCGGTTAGGTTAGATATTATTTCGTTTATTTTTTAAATATTTATCGCGTCATCTTGATCCAGTAATTCGACTACATTCCTGTATTCTCGCAATAATATATAACGGCGTGATGATCCAAGTCATCCAGATCGCGAGAGCTGGCTGTAGTGTTAAATGTATATTTTCATATTAACGGGGCCTGACTAGGAACTTTTCTAAATGTTTGTTAAAAGTTCGGAATTAATTTGTCGACTACGCTAAAACGAGCCGAAACTCTGGCACTCGAGTAACTTCCTCAGATATATCCCACGAGTTAAAAATAATTTTACTTACGTCTTCGGTATATATATATATGTATGTTGTTTATTTTATGTGTTTCAGACAAGTCACGTAATCATGCATTTCCGCGTATTACTTACAATCGTGCTCTTTACAATCACAAGCATGCCTCTCATCAACGAATGTAAACCGCTGATACCGAACGTGGACTTGGACGCTAAAATGTATTTGTGCGGATCAAAGCTAGCTGCGACCATAAACTCGCTTTGCAAAGGAAAACTGAATTTGATCAACAACAATGGTGAGCTATTGATTTGCGCGTGTATTATATAAAATCGTCGTGTTTGTAGCGGTGCGTTTCGCGGATTTTTACGCCGACAATTAACGCCGTGTGTCGTACTACCCAGTAAATTTTATTCGGCGAAAAAAATATCGAACGTCGATCGGCCACGACATTGGTCGATTATCATTTATCGTTTATACTCGAAAACGGTGTAGCGTATACCGGCGTTCCGCAAATATCCAACTTACTTTACCAATTAGCTTCGTCGCGTTCGTTTCGGTTTTAGACGTTCAGGAATAGCGGACGCAATTTCCGTAATAAACGTGTGTACGCTTGGAAAAACGCGCGCGCCTAAATAACGCGATGGTTTACGGCTATTGTAAATAGAAAAAAAGTTTTACTCGGTTAACCGATACTTCGATAAGTAACGACGTATACTTAAATCTGAACGTAGGCTTTTAAGTAATTACTGATAAAATAAACGACGGCTCTACCCTATATACAGTTATAAACTTAAGCTGTACTTAACGTGATATTTGAAAGTGGATAAACATGGTTATAATACTGGTTTTTTATCGTTTTTTTTTTTTTTTTTTTGGAAAATATCGAGTTTCTTTTTATAAATTTTATTCGTACATTATATGTAAATACAACTGGTTCGGGGAATATATTAACCTAGTTCGAGGGCGTGTATCACGTTTTATTTTCGGTACTCTCACGCGGGGACCAGCCGATGATAAAAACGTGCACCCGGGCGGTCGGATTGTAACGCGTCCTTTCGGGTCGACCGCTGGCGAACACACACATATATATATATATATTTACGACTGCCGTCCAGGCGACATTTTTCGTACGTAATTTTCGTCGTCGATAACGACGGATTATATAATTATTACGGACAATTAGCGTAATTGGTAAACGGTTCGATAGTTAAACGCAATTATAAATCGCCGAATCGTTTTAATCGTCAAACTGTTGGCGGGACTTCCGCCGCGCGGATATCAAATACGTCACGCGGCGACGAGACGAACGTATTAAACAAATTCGTTCGGTCCACATAATAACGTACAACGTCGGCGGGGTCGTTAGTTCTTCTAGAGTTATACAATACAATACGCGGAACTTTATAGTCGCTACACGTCCGAAGGGATTTCCGCGCACAGAATTTCCAAAATAATAATATAGTCGCGAACGTATTTTCTAAATAACTAATCGGCGGCCGCCGATCCGTTTTCGGTTAAGTCGTTTCGAAAATAATCTCGCCGATAGTAAAATGCCGAACGCCGCCGACGTTTATTTTCTATTTGTTAACGCGACGCGCCGAGTGTTTATTAATACCCTTGTTACGATTTATTTTACACGCAGCGATTCCGTCAAAAGGAAGTAAAATCGTGGACGAATGTTGCAATGTACAATGCACATTGCGCTATTTGGCCGACAATTACTGCGAAAAGAACACGTACGTTACAATTATATTTACTCGATTATCGACCGATTTAAAATGTCGAATTTGGATCTTTTTCAATAATGTGATCTTCGTTTAAAAATCCGCGTTATTCCGCAGGCTCGTTCTCAAACAAAGCGAACGTGTGAAATAATATCGTCCGGTCGAATACTCGGCATATATTCAATTAGTAAAAATGTATTCGATTCGAACGATTAATCACCGATGGGCGACGGAACATCTAGACTCGCGTATTCTCGTTTTTCGACACTTCGTTAACTTTAATATCAACGCGTGATAAATATATATATCGTACCTGTTGGGAATATTTCGAAATTTTCGATGGCGTCCCATCCGTCGCAATTGTTTTCGCCGGACCGTTTTAACGGTAACCGTTCTAACCGTACGACGATTTGAACAAATCGGATCGTTTCTTCGACGTAGTAAGTCATTCCGACACTAACCGAAAATGTTCCATCGAGGACGTATTTGTACCGGACGAAATCGTTCCGGCCGTCGTTAATTCCGTATTTCGCTCGTTTATTTTGTTCGCGCGTTTCGCGGTCCGATCGATTGGCCGAGGGAAAAATTCGCGTAATTTCTAATCGTTTCCGTCGTTACGAAATTTCCAGGGAGAAAACTACGAAGAAACCTATAATTTTGAAATCCAGCACCGTTGAAGTAAAATCATGTAAGTAGTACGTTACTAATTAGCGCTTAACCGCGATTCGTTACGAAATTCAATTATTTAATACTTTCGGTTATAGGTCGCGCATTATATTAGTACCCATTCACTAATACCGTTACGCTTTTAATAAACTAAAAACCTTTTTCGACGATTACTGAATAACTACTGTATTTGAAAATATATAATTCGCCGTCTTTAACGTTCAATTACGTTAAATAACAAAAAATTATACAAACGTACCATTTATTTATTTAACGCGCTTTAACATCGTAACACGTTTAGCTTAGATTCTTTACAAAAACTTTTGCTCCGGCAAATTATAACGAATACGCGCAATCGTTTTTACAAATAATTCCCGTCGCGTTGTACCGAAACTAATAACATACGGCGCGACACGATCATATTGCTTTTTAATTGCGCGTTTGTAACGTAGATCGTGTTTTTAAAAAAACGATTTCGACAAGACGTTGTTAACGTAATTATTTTTCTGAAACGGCCCAATACGGCGTTCACCAATATTATTTCGGACAACCGTTACACTCGATTCATTCGGACGTCTACGCAAATATGTACCGATAATCGGCGTTATTCAAAAGCCATTATGTAGTCACTTCCCTAATCCAGCCGCTACAGATTATAGCTATTGACACGCAGCTCCCGATCGCCGATCCCGTTTCGAATCTGCGTGGGAAACCGTCCACAGTCTACCGCCGTTGTTTTTCTTTTATTCGTTCGGTCCGAACGCTAGTTTTTTTTCCCGAAAATTGCTCGCGCGTAAATCTAACGGAAATTTAAGAACGGCCGAGCGCTTTTTCGCGGCGTAGCTACGTCGTCGATAAATAAAACACGAACGAAAACCGGCGTCGCGTACTCGATACAGTTCGCCTCGTCGACGAAAAAAGGTTTATTTTGCCGGGGAACATACTACACGATCGTTGTACGTATACAATTTTCTATTCGTCGATTTGTTTAAACATATGTTGCAGGGTGGGTCTATCCAGTCGGTGCCGGCCCGTGGGTCGTCAATTAAGGACTTGGACTACAGCGTAAGCCTCCATACACGTTGCCTCTATCGGACTCTATAATTCCAACAAGATTATCGATACATTAATCGTTCGCTTATATTTAAATACTATCGTTATTATCGCGATTCGTACGAAAAAACCGTACGTTTTCCTCGCGGCGTCTTAAATCGGTATATAAATACTACCGTCGTTATTTACACGCTAATTATTATCGCTACGAACATTCCGTATGTACGTAATTATGTAAAACTAATAAACGATTTTTCAACGTCAACGTTTATATTAATTACGTCGACTCGTTCGGCGGGACGTTCCGTTTTTCCGTCAACCCTTTAAAATTCCGAAACGTCGAACTGATTTAACGGTTGTCAATCGCAATACGTGTTTGAAAATCCGTCGACGTGCAAGTGGCGGTGACCGACGTACGGTATACAATTGTACGGTTCCGATCACGTAGGTGAAGATGAATGATGGACGTGAAGATGCGCGGGTTTTTTCGAACTTCACCGCGCACGTATGGTCGCCATTTTCGAATCGTTTTCCCCGATACTTTGGTACCGAAAAATGCGGAACGTATAGTTTACTTTACACGAAAAACGTATGGACGCGTACAAAACGAATACGTCCATTGGGTCCGGTAAGCCACGTCATATCCGTCGTAGTCATCGCGATTACCGGTGATTAACGCGATTCGTCGTAAATTCCTCGGCGTAATTTCGCCTAACATGACGAACAAACGTGTATTATAGTACGAACCAGAGACGGACTTCGCTATCGGAACGTGACGCGTGTATGACTCAACGAAACATTTCTACACCAAAAAAATGTTCGAGGGTAAGGAAAATATCGTACAATACAACGCGTATACAATTAAATACATATATATATACACACGGTGAATAAACGTTTCCCGTCGTTTGTAATCTAACAATAAGCGCGATTGAATGAGACTCCCGCGAAATAATAAAAACGACATTTTAACGACGAGTATTTTACGTCGTTTGATATTTAATAAACGAATTAATCGCTGGCGTTCAAATTAAACATCCGTTCGGTATTTTCCAAATGACCAATTAATGATTTTTTAATGGAATTTCGCCGATAAATAGCTCCACTCCCGGTGCGATTTTCGCAGTCGATACTCTACGGTGGTCACGGTAAATTCCGTCAGCGCGTCTTCCTTTTCACGGAGCCTACAGGTCGCGGAGCTGTCGCCGAAATCGCTCTCCGAGTTTTTGCCGTCCCATCGACCCCCCGCGTAAGTTTCAAAGTTACGTTTAAATATTCGTTCCGCTTAATCCAGCCGCGAATTAATTCGAGCGTCCGTTATTATTCGTATACGCTTTTAGTAGTTTTTTCGCGAAAAACATCACCGAAATGCCAGAAAAATACGTTTTCGAAACAAAATATATCGAAAGCGCGGGGCCTGAGTGGGCAATACGCATAATATATACGACGGTGTATTTCATAACGTCGTATTACCGAACGTTCGTTTGCAGTTTGCCGGCTCGGCGTAAATCGTTGTGTATTTTTAGGCTTTTCTCGTGAAACAATGAAGGTCCATATTATTATGATGATCGCGATACTCGTCGCAGTGCTGGAAACGCACACCACGAATGGATTCACGTTGTGGAGCCAACGCGTAAGAATTTGCTTCAACGACCACACGGATTTGTTTTGCATGGGCAATTTTAAGGACGCGCCCGGCGAGAAAAAAGGTTAGTACGACCTTTACTATCGTTTTACGCGTTATTATTATTTAGCCGTTTTTTTTTTTTATATATATATCGCTCGAAACGACCGTGGGATGAGGGCAAGAACGCCGAGACCCGGGAAAAATAATTTTTTTACCAAGTCCGATATCCGTTACTAGTCTATATATACTTTGTCGATCCGACGGGACTAATACGAATTTCGTGCGTCGTGTTTAGCCGCTTGTTTCGCGACTCGCGATCGGGCACGCAGATTTTACGTAGAACTCGCGCGCAGATATTCGCCAGTAATTGTTCGTTGGCATGTTTACTCTCCGTCATCCGTGTTAACGAACGTGCGTAGAGCGCTATTAAGTACGGAATGGTCATAATATACAACCGGCCGTTAGTTTCCGGGACATGTATGGGCGAATAATTATTAATTCCCACCCGTGACAATATATTTTCGCGACAATTTTCACCGTTTAGCTTCCGATCTTTATTTTCCGACCACGCGCGCGTAATAGCGATTCGTTTCGTTGTTACGACAGCCCATCCCGGACGAAAATGTTCGTAAACGCGCCGCCGTAAATTCTGCCGGTTTATCGCCGGCGGTACCGCGCGAATAATTTTTTACCCGGCCGGGTTCGGACGCCGCGCGCGTTACGTTGTTACGATTCAACGGCGACATTTCCGGCGTTTCTAATTTCAGTGCCCTCGAATACGGTGTTCCGGCCCAAACGGGACCTGGCGGACGAGTGTTGCTCCAACATGTGCACCATCCGATACATTTACGACAAATATTGCGTGAACAGAACGTACGTATACCGCGATGCGTTGTCGATTACGCGAACAATTCGTTAATGCCGTTCGTTTTGCTTCCGCCCCCACACTGGTCGCGCGTTTCGGCCGCTGATTTAGTTTGACCGAAAATATCGTCGTGGACGTCACCGATGATCCGGACAGTGACGTAATACGCATGATCACGACGCCTCGTACCACTGCTGTGCCAAAAACTACCACCACGCCAAAAAGCACTAAAAAACCGACCGCGGATTTTAAACGCCCTCGCCCAAACACCGTCACTACTACTACGCCGAAAATCGCCTCAACTACCGCTACAGTTCGTGCAAGCGCTCCACCGAGTACCACCGCCGCCACCACCACAGCTACTACTGCAATCGTTACAAACACCACTTACGTCGAAAGTCGCGACAGTACATCGTTGTGTAAATATAAGTTTTCATTATTTACGGCTTAGCTAATATTACGTCGAAATGGCCCGCGGGTCCGGTATTGTTATATTAGACGCCTTTGATCCGTCCGCGTACCCGGCGGTCTCGATGAAGTCGATACTCGCGCGAATATTTATGTCGCGGGCGGACACGCGCTTATAAATGTTACGCGCACGGTTCAACTTTCGGGACGTCGCCGCGTTCGCGACCAAATCTTGACGCGATACAACGACGTTTAAATTAAAAATTCTGATTAAATTGTTCCGCTCGAACGTTTCGATTTATCGTCGTATTACCACAACGAACCGTAGTGATTTTGTAATTGTCTTTTGTCGGCCGCCGTATCGCGCTCGGCCCAATATATTCTTTTACGAAAATCGATTCGTAATATGTTACAGATTGGTGGGTATATCCGGCAGGCGTCGAAAAATGGGTAATCAATTGATCAACCAGAACTCTACACGAACAGTCGCCGCCGCCATGGTAGACGATTTCCGAACAATTATCTTAAAACAACCACGTCGGTTCGCTTTTATTCGTCCGACGCGTGGCTACGTCTAATTATCGTTATTTATTTACTATTATCTTTTTATTATGTCACCGCAGAATTAAACTATTGCGAATATCGCTGACGCTCTAAATAAAATCGATTCGTTTATTACGCCCACGGTTATTATTTTTTTAATATTACAATTTCTAGGGCAAACGTACGCGCGTTTATAGTAATCTACATTTTATCGACGCTATGCGAGGGTGTACGAAAATGATCTCTCGCTGTGGCGAGTCGATTTACCACCGACGCGTCGGTCTGCACGTCAATATACGTGAAAGTATAACGTTTGCAATCGGGGTACGCATTTGGGAATGGTATAGACAGTGGGTTTCGAAAATCAATAGCGTGTTTGTGTCCGAACCCGGAATACGAAAAAAAAAACCGATTTCACTTTCTATCCCTTTTAGATCGCGTATTAAAAGCGTCCGTACACAATGATGATAACGTATAGTACGTATTTGGAATACCCTGTAATTGAGGCGGATTATAATTATACACCGCCGACTGAGCGAATAAAGGCGATCATTTAGTGGACAATTAAAGTTATTGATCGGTCTCGAGTAAATATCGAACGTTGGCTGAGACGAGAGCATTTTACACTAAAGACCATGTGCGTAGGTCGTTTGTGTTGTTCGTTCTGTTCGTCGTATAGGGATAACAAAATAAAGCGACATATTTGTGCGTATCGATCGTATTTTAATCGGCGGCCGTGAGTGAATACGTGCCGTAAATGTTCTTATTCACCCAGCGTATATCGACTTCCGGTTGAAAAATCCATTAAGAACATTACGTTCCCAGACTACACGCTAAAGTCGGACTAACAATCGATCTACGAACCAACGCGTATAAAGGACACGGTTACAACGTATTTTAATCGTCGTCCGTGGTAAGTAAATTTAACGAGCCGTAAATATTCTTATTTACCGGGCGTCTATCGACTTTCGGTTGAAAAATCAATTAAGAACATTACGTTCCCAGACTACCCGCTTAAGTCGGACTAACGATCGATAGACAGATCTACACGTAAGCTATTTACAACGCATTTTACGCGAAATAATTATAAAATGTACAAACAAAACAAACGCGTATCGTCAGTGGGTACGTTATACTCGTTTCGTTCGAATTCTATAACGAATAAATATTTATTTTTTTTTTGTAATAACTGAAATTATTAAACGGCGAAAGTACGTCTAAAATTAATCGTAATTAATATTCGTTCTAACCGAAGCGTTCGTCGCGTTTACTTTTCCACTCCGACGATTTTGTCGTTAACATCTATCGGTTATAAAACATTTGATTGTTTTTAACTATAATACTTAATTACGGAATACTTATAATACGTGACGATACTATTCTATAAAATAAAACCATCAGGTATCGTCGAACCAATCCGTCGTGTGTAGGTCTATATGGCAGTAGCGTATTTGAACATTCTTATTAGACAGGAAAATGAGACGTTATGAAAAAAAGTCGTCGAACTATTACTTTATTATCATTATTATTCGCCTCGGTAGTGTTTTAAACTTAATCGTTAATTTTCACGCGACGAAAAAAAATTATTATTATTACTATAAGACTAAAATAAAAATATTTGAACCAGAGCTTTCTCAACCATCTCCCATCCCACCGCCATAATCAAACGACGTAATTAAACATTTCTCTCTCGCTTCTACTCGGAACCGATTTCGCCCGTCGATATTTGAATTTCCAAATGGGATTCGAGTTATTTTTATTTACGCGACAATTTCAATACATATATAGAATATCAATTATATATTTAACATAACTACAAATATGTACTGTATACCTACTACCACTATGTTGGCAAATTGTACTTGCGCGTTACGGACAAATCCGAAATTCCTCGAATTCTTACCTACAAATGCCCGTGGCAATATCACGAGCGTGCCGACTACAAATTAACGCGAACCTCCCGCCAATTAAACGGGACCGAAAACTATCGTTAACCGTATCCGAGCTGTCTAGTTGCGCAAGTCTAGTTCCGTTAGAGAGGCCATTGCAACGGTGATCCAGTAAAGTTGAACGTACGCGACCGTTGTCCGTCAAGATCAATAGTTATATCCGTCGAATTCGTTCGTAACCGGGGTCTGAGCGTCGAACACGGGGCTCAACATTACGCTTGGCCCGAAGAAGCCCACGTTGTCGATAAAGTAGTCGTTTATGTTGCTCTCCAAAATCCACAGCACGCCCTGATTGTCGATGTCCAAGTGAGTGATCGTCCGACAATCCTTACTCTTGCGCACGACCCTGATGTTCTCCTCGAGAAAACTCAATTTCGTGTCCCAGCTGAAAAGGTCGTTTTGCCCGTCGATCCGGAAGTATAAGACCGTCTCGTAGCCGACTCCCAAAATCACCATTCTGCACGGTTTTTTACCTGAAACGCGGGCACGTTATCGCGTGAATGGCGCAAATGGCCCGTTTATCCGACTCACGCCGGCGAACGTATATTTACACAGCCGTGTCGAGCGAATCAAACACGATTATTTTTCTCGAAAATCGCAATTTCCCCACCCGCGATTTTAAAGGGCCCGTCGCCACTGGTATATCTTACCCAGGTTGACAATGCATCCGGGGCTCATGCGCTTCCGTAAGTCCTTTAGTTTTGTCCGGAACATGTTCTGGCTGCACAGGTACGTGTAGTAAATGTAATTGCCCGTCTGTAGTTCAATCAGCGCTATGTAGATAATTTCGTCCTTCGAGTTCTCCATGCACCCTTGGACGACCGTGTGCGGCAACTTGATCCGGCTACCCTCGTTGTCCTCCACGTTCCACACGATAATCGACCGCGTGCCGCTGTCCCCTATGTACAACACGATTTTCGCATTCGTCATGTACTGCACCGCCAAATAATGGAACCGGCTCTGGGACCGACAAGTAACCGTCCACAACGATATCAAATGCTTGATCTGCGAACGTGTAAAAACGGCGGACTAATATTCGATAACGACCGTGTTGGCTCGCCCGTAAAATAATTCTCGGGTAAGGCGGGACCAGGATGGACGATTGTCGACAAACATTTCGGGGGACATTTTCGCGTTATATTCTAATCGTGCGTCCGCGTTGCTCTCGAGTTTCGATTTATCGTAAAGCTCTTCGGTCATTGACGCCGTAAAATTATATCGCCACTGAACACCGTTCTTTCCGCGTAATTTCGGAAACAATAACGCGAAACGCTCGGCATTTTCGCGGTTTACCTATTTCAATACTGCCAAACATATCGGTCGTTTAATAATACGATCAGTAGTCGTGTACACACTAAACACAGTTTTAAACATTCCGTTAATTTACGTTCGTATAAAATCGCCCCTTCGAATTATATACAACGTATATATGTACGATATTTCGTCGTAATTTGGTTTTTATTTAAGTTATGAAAATCCAAATTTCGATTAAAATGGGAGAATTGCGCGTCGAACGATAATTTATAACAGAATTTCACGTCGAACGATAATTTAGAAGAAAATTTTACTACTACGTGGACAATTTTACTTACCGAAACGTGAATACAAATAAAACATATAGGTTAATTATGTGTGTCCTGTATATTCTGTTCCGCGTAATTACGCAAGTACGCAATTGTCGTAAGAAAACCCCCCGCCCCCATTGACGATCCTTAAATGTTAACCTAGACACGTTATTTTACGATATATCCATTTCGTCTACTATTCATTTCTTATTTCGTCTTTTCGAAATTACCGATACGGATTTGTTTTGTTAAATTAAACGCGATCTCTTTAATGTAAAAAAACGAAACGGTCGACATGACGGGTCAGCAAACACGGACATCTAAGTGTTGAATTCTCGAAGTTCAAATTCGTACACGAATTTATTTCGTAACCGAACGGACTACGTGACTGTGTACGAAATACGAGTTTTGAGGTAATTTAACGGATTTCAACGATCACGAAATAATTAACGCGATTTTCCGAATGTTTATCCAAACGCGTTGCGAACGCGAACAATTGTCCTGGTCAGAGTTACGATTCTATATATATGTGTGTCGTTTTAGGCGCGCGCGTTTGACAATTTACTTTTCCCGTGACCGCGTCGAATCCAATAATTTTCGGCTCGTCGTCTTTCTTCGGATGGTCGCTGAGCGTATTTGTCATGCCGATGTCCAATACCCAAAGCACACCGTCCTGTCCCATCACCAGGTCAACGACGTTGATCAACGATCCGCTGATGCAGGACCCCATTTCTTTGTCTTGCTTCTCGATCGACGGGTACGGTTTCACGTAATTGTAACACTTGTCCTTGTCGGAGAGTATCGCGTTGCCCAATGTAAACGGCACCCCGCGCCTGCGAACGTATTTTCGAGCGTCCATTACGCACGGTTCGTAAACTTTCGAACGCGTACAATAGGTACTTTTACAGTTCCCCGCCCGGACCCCATCCACCGCGGCTGTGCGGATTATCGTTGCCGTTTTCAGATATCCGAAAAACGTCTTACTTGTAGCGGGGGGCTATAAGGTAGACGCTGTCGGAGCACAACTGAAACCGCGTGTAAATGATGTTCTTCGGTATGAACCGTTTCTCCTTGATGAACTTCTTCTCGATCTGTTTCGACGGCCAATTGATGTAGTGACCGTTGAACATGTGCGTCGAGGTAATATTAGTGAAATTGAACAGACAATTGGCCGGCCGGTCCAACCGGACGATACAAAACAACAGCAACGGCCACTGGTGTGCCATAACGACGACTTTGCGTAGGTCGCTCCTCGTGGACACGCGGCGGAAAATTACGGCGCGACCAAATTCGTATGATTACTGGTACCGTTTCGTTGGCAACCGATTCTGCAGTAAGACAGCAATCGCGGACGGTTTTATTAAGTCCCCGGGCTTTCGTAATTTCCAATACGATAACGTTAAACGGCCGTTGGATATCTACGAGATTTCGATGACGTGACGGTGCCGAATTGCCGTCAACTATTTCAAACGTTTTAAGAAAAACGCTACGATAGTATTTGTGTGCCATATATATATATATATGCAATACATTCGCGGCAAATGTAAAATGTACCATCGGCCAACACGTTTTCGTCAAACTAAGCGAATATAAAAAATACGCAGGTCACGTTTAACATTACTCGTATTTTTCGTATCAACTTCGAAAGTTAACTATACGAAAACAAAGAAACGGGCAACTATTCGAAAAACAAAATGAACCCTCTCGACGTCTGATACGACGGCATTTCGCCACTTAATACGCACGAAATCCACGCGCCGTTAAACTTTCAATTCTTTTCATTATTACGATATTTACTGGTGGAAATTTCAATATTTTCGTTTTCAAACCGCAAAATTCGTTTAACGTATAACGACACCTTTCTATTACGCGTTCGTTTGTTCACGATGTTTTTAGGTTTCCGACACACTATTTAAATAATAGACAGACGCGTATCCAACGGTAGGGGTGGTGATGGGTATTGTCATTACAGTTTTCCGTACGAAAATCTTTTTCCTATTTCGATCCGTTCGTCGTTATGGTCGTTACACGTTTATTGTTTCCATAATTAATTTCTGTTGTTTTAAAATCATCGTTGTCGTTCGCCGTAATTCATTTCGTTCGTTTTTATTTTTTCGAAAACATACGACGCTTCGAACGCAATCGCTCGTATTTCGGATAAGTGCCACAGGATATTGCGGACGACACGCCGTGGCTGCGTCTACCGTAATCTTATCGGCGTCAAATATTGAACGACCAAATATCGTATATTATTATTCTATTGTGTTCGAACGAAACGTCTCTTCACACTGGCCGTCCAAAAGTCGGTTTCGCGTATTTGGAGTAGATAAGATTCGCGATTGTCACCGGGACGTTATCGATTTCGGTGCACGTATAGACGCGCGCGACGCCGAATTAGAAACGATGTCCATTGTTTTTCTTAAAGCGACGGCCACGGACACCGGAAATCGAACAAACAACGGTAATCGACGCGACGGCGTTTTGGTTTTCGTTTCATTCGTTCTTGTGAGTAATAGTCGGCGCGTCTTACGCTTCGTTCGCGAAACCATGAGGCATTTTATCGTTATGACTATCGCGATACTCGCCGTCGGGCTCGAACCGGACGCTATTACGGGATTCAATACGTGGGATCGGTTCATAAAGGTTTGCCATAATAAATACATGGACCTGTTTTGCGTGGCCAACTTTAATCGTACAATATTGAAGGCGAAACGTAAGCGCGAGTTTTGTTATTTATTATTGCCGTCGGCGATGGCCGGTGGCGGTGGGGAGGAGGGCGTTGTGGACAGGTCCATTTTTGGAACTCAAATCGACGTGACGTTCGACGCGAATACATTTTACTCGCGAACGTTTAACTCCGTTCGATTTAAATTTCGGAAACAAATGTTTCTTTCGAGTGGAATCGGCTGTAGCCGACTCGGGGTGGATATACGCGACACTCGCGTAAACCGTCTCCGTTTATTGCTTAACACAAGGGGCGGTATCGGCACACGTACGTTCGACGTTCCGACATTCCGGTCGCACGTACCTATTCACGTGATTCCGGAATGTTTCCGATATAATGGACGCGCGACGTCGGGTATTTTCAGTCGTCGCGTCGTAATTTTCCGCGAACGATTTCAATTAAATCCGCGGACGATTATTGTCGAAAAATAATTATTACCGCGTTTCGATGTACAGGACGATTTCAAATTACCGTCATCTAGTCGGCAACGCTTACGGTCGTAATTATCGAGCGAAAACGCGCCACGAATCCGGCGAAAGAGTCGACGGCGATTCGTCGGTATTTGTACGCGCGTTTCGTTTGGTGTGTATTAATGACGTATTTAAGTTGTACTCGTATACCCGCGGGACGCGTTGTCATTACCACGAGCGGGCGCGGACAGGTGTTCTCGACAGGGGACGTGAAAACTGTTTGCTAGCCCAGAAATCACAAAGGTAAACGATTCGAAAAACTATTTTTATTTACTCTCGAAAACAATTCGCACAAGCGTAACGCAAAGAAATCGCGGCAATTCGCCCGAGACGTTTTTTCCACGTAATAGATACAAACGAGTAGCATAAGCTTCGTTTTTCTTTCATTTCGTACCGTTTTCGATTACCGACGTTGTTTAGCGAAAAAATTACAATTACGAATATTTCGTTTTCCGCGCGCGTGTACGTGTATGGGGGGGGGGCGAGCGGGCACTCGGCCGTTCACGATACGTCGCGGCGTATTATTTTCGTTTTTACAACCCTCTCGCCGATCGTAATTAGCCGTACTCGAACGTCGTACACGGCTCTGTGCTTAGGCTGTGGGCGAACGCTAAACACTTGGGTACCGCGAACACGGTAATTGTCACACGTTAATAAACGTCCGCGGTTATTGACCGCGACACGTCTGCGGTAACTGGTTGCCGTCAACCATTGCGTGAGTGACGCAACGGTATTCGTGTTTCAGTGGACGAAATGCCGATCAACCGCGTCCAGAGGGCACTGGTACAGGACGAGTGTTGTTCGAAGTATTGCACTGTGCGGGACATCTACAACAAATATTGCCTGAACAAAAAGTACGTACCGAATCGCCGCGGTTCCCCATTCGACAAACGATTTATCCGCGAACGCGCACCGTCGCTAATGTCCGACGGTTTTAGCGTTACCATTGTCGCCGTGGACGTCGTCCCGAAACGGAAGCGCAAGAATCGGACCACCACCACCACCACCGCCGCCGCCATTATTTCAACAATCGCGGCTACGACGACAACGCCTACACCGCGGGCCACCGATTCCGCCGCGACCACATTGCGTACGGTTACTACCGCGACGTGTTACGGTCTCCTATTGTTTTTCGTCGCGTCTCGGTGGCCAATGTTTGTCGCGCGTTGACGAGTTGCGACGGTCCGATCGCCCTTTTTGCCGTTCGAACCCGTCGCGTACCGGACCGTGCGACATTCCGGGCCAAGCGACGTTCGGCGTAACTCGTAATTATACATATTTCGCGACGGTATTCGGTTTTTTTTTTTTTGTTTTCGGGATCGGGGCGTGTCACAATAATCTCTTAGGGTACGTCGGCGGTGGACTCCGATCGCGCTAATGATCGCTTAATAAAATGCTACGTACTAGTCAACCGGGGCGAAAATACTAAAAAGCGTCGGTCCGTCATCCACCGACGTGATATCCAGCTCGCCGTTATACGCCGGCGGTTGTCGCGGACACGTTCGTAGTTTATGTTTACTCAATTTAATGTTTCGAGCCGAAACATTTAATTATTCGCCGAACGACCAAACGTGACGTTGACGGGAACTGTTTGACGGACGCGTCGCCGGAATTCGTTTCGACAAATTTACTGGCGACATCTACCGGTAAAGGTAACGACAAACGTCGCGCCGACTAATAACCGAGAACATTCGTTCCGTAATCGAACGGGTCGGTTTTTCGAAAATTATCGAATACCCCCCCCCCCCCCGG
>JAIPRN010002238.1:0-32926 GCA_025469175.1 Geopemphigus sp. TES_GeoC_2020
TATAATTCTTTAAATATACTTACTTGAACAGGTATAGAAATTGAAAAATTATATGCAGGTCGAAAATGTTCGGCTAATGCAATTATAGTATGTGATAATAGTTCTAAAACATCTTTTTCTAAAATATTTTGTAAAATGTCATTTTCTTTATATTCTCTTTCTGTCCATACATTCGTAATAAGTAAAAGTCTTATAAATTTTACTATTTTAGATACATTTGTAAAACCAAGTTTGTCTAATTTCCATGCAACTATGTCTTCAGTTTCAAATGACCAATTTATAAGTGACATTAAAATATTTATAACAATATTTCTAGATTCTAAATATGACATAGTACAAAACACTCTATTAATAGCTTTTATACGTTCTTCTGTAGATGTCATTAAAGCTGCTTCCAAAGATAATGATTTAAATATGGAGGATTGTTGGAAAGTATTTGAAAAATTGCTGTCCATGATAGGAAGTGATGGAAAAATTTCCATACCAAGTTTGTCCATAGTATTATCTTCAACACTATCAGATATAAATTGGCAAGAATTTAGTTGTTCGTGAACTAAATTTATATCAAATGGTTTTTCAAAGTAGTTATAATGATCCATTAATTTTGAAACTGAAATTAAAAAATGTATATGAAAAAAATATACATATCAATCTATAAATAATAAAAACAATGCTAACATTTTAAGTTGTATCACTTAAACAATTTCTATTTATTAACTTTATAATATAAAAATACCTGCAGTAAAATCAGACGTTAAAGATTTCCTTGGTTTAATAAAATCAGGATTTTTAAATTTTTCAACTTTTTCTTGACAGGTTACACAAGAAGCATCATTAGCTGAAACAAATAAACATAAATTAAATAAAATTCAATATATTATATTATTCTGTTATTTTTACTAGATCTTAGAACTGGTGATGTATCAGATTCAGAATCAATAATTTCAGTAGGTGGTCGAAGTTCTGAAACGTCAAATCTTGGGTTTCGATTTATTGATGGCAAAAACACACCATCAATACGAGTTGCAAAAGGATCAAACATATGCTCTATAGGTGGAGAATGAACACGTGGAGGGGTTTCCTATAATAATAATTTGAAATATAATTTACAATTAACAAAAAATATTTAATAATGTATAAATGGTAATTGTAATCTCAAATAAATTTTAATTTAATTTTTTTTTATATTTTAAAATAATTATATAACTGAAAAATATTTTCTTAAATATATTTAAAGTAAATAATTACTGGTGGTGATTCAGGTTGTTCTACATTTGAACTCATTGCATGCATATTAGCCATAACTTGATTTAAAGATTCATCAACAATTTCATTATTTACTAGTATATTTGGACCTCTATAAATTGAATGATCAGTAGATAGTATTCTTAAACGTCTTCTGGGAGCTATTAATCTTCGAGGAGCTAAATCTAACGGGCTATCATCAAAATGATGTTCTGAACGATATCCATAATACGGCATTCTAATAGTTGAATGTTGCAATGGCTAGAAACATTAATTAAAATATAGGATTAAATTAATTTATTAATTTATTTGTTACTTACTCTACTTTCTACGCTGTTACTTGTACTTGTACTTTCTACACTAGAACTTTGATAATTGGTATTTTCTATGCAAGGATGTTCTATCATCCAAGTAGCTAAACTATTTATAGCTACATTTCTAGGCATTGTTTCCCAAGTATTACCTAAAACCAAACATGGCTTAAAAAAAATTATATGTAACATAAAATTTTTTAAATATATACCAAGGGCATTAATAGCTCTCTGAACTAGTCTAGAAGAAAATCCCATTTCAATAAGAGGAGTTGCTATAGGTGGAATTCGTTCACTATTTTCATTCGTAACAGTATTACTTGTAGTATTATTACTATTACCATTATTGTAATGGTAATTAGTTGGACATATAAATATAGTATTTGATCGATGTAACATATTACCACGTGATCTTACAACTCTTCTAGGAGTATCATCAGTAACTCTGCATGTATCTCCAGAAATCTATAAAAAAATATAATAATAAATGTACATTCTGTTTAAAATAGTAATTTCTAAATTTTTTAATTTTAATTTTCATTGTTTTATTTACAGATTCTCTTCGTTTTACATTAGTACTTTCTTGGAAACTTATTAAAGTTTTTAAACGGTTTTGCAAATCTGAAATTTTATATTTATTTTCAGCACATTCTTTAAGATAATTGTTGTAAAGAATGTTTAATATTCTTTCACATTCAATTATATCTGTTTCAATAACTAAATACTTTGAACATAAACTTTTTTCAAAAACACATCTATAACATAAAAAACATATATAATAAATTTTAATATTTTTAATAATAATAATAGTTATTCATTATTACAATTTAGTGATATATAAAATTAAAAATGATTTAAAAATACTAAGAGTGAAAAATTATAAAGCGTTTATATTAAACATAGAGAGAACATATATTAATGTGGTAGAGGATATGTATGAAGGAGCGTATACCAGCGTTAAGTGTACGTGGTGAAATGGAAGATTTTAAGGTAAGAGTAGGTGTGCACCAGAGATCAGCTTTAAGCCTCTACCTTTTCTCGGTAGTAGTTTTCTCGGTTACAAAAGAGATACAGGGGGAGGTACCATGGTGTATATTGTTTGCGGATGATATTGTGTTAGTAGGGGAAAGTAGAAAGGAAATTAATCAAAGACTCGACGTATGGAGATAGATAGGGCCGAGATAAAGGAGGTTGAATGTATTAAGTATTTAGGGTCCTTCGTACAAAAGAACAGGGGGTTTGATGAGGATGTGAAGCATAGGATTAGGTGTGGGTGAATCAAATGAAGAGAAGAGTGTGGTGTCTTGTACGTTAAGAGAATTCCAATAAGACTGAAGGGCAAGTTCTATAAGAGTGTAGTATGACCAGCAATGCTGTATGGTTCAGAGTGTTGGGCAGTGAACAAGAAAATAGAGCAGAGAATGAGCGAAGCCGAGATGAGAATGCTTAGATGGATGAGTGGAGTGACAAGAGAAGATAGGATAAGAAATGAATATATAAGAGGAAGCATAGAAGTAGCGGCGATTATGGATAAAATAAGGGAGAATACACTTAGATGGTTTGGGCATGTTATGAAGAGAGAAGATTTGGAAGCAGTAAGAACAGTTATGGAATTAAGTGTGGAAGGAAGAAGAGGAAGGGGAAGACTAAAGAAGAAGTGGTTAAATACGATTGAGGATTGCTGGTGTGTATGTGGAGGATGTGGATCGGGTCAAATGGAGGTTTAAGACTAAGGTGGCCGACTCTAAATAGATGGGAAAAAGGTGAAGATGATGATGATGATGATTAAACGTAAAGAGATTAGTGAAAGGAGGTGCTCAATACAGAAGTGGGTCTAAATGGCATCTAACACTGAATAAATAATTATAATTAATAATTTTAAAACAGTATTTAGTATTTTAAGTTAAAAATTATATTATTATAATTACTTTAATATTTAGTATATAATTTTTCAGAAGCAATAAGAATGATTATGGAATTGAGCGTGGAAGGAAGAAGAGGAAAATTAAAGAAGTGGTTGAACATGATGGAGTGTGACATGAGGACTGATGGTGTGTATAAATGAAGTGGGAGATTGGGTCAAGTGGAGGTTGAGAACCAAGGAGACCAACCCAAAATAACTGGAAAATAAGGCGAAGAGAAAAAGTTTTAGAACATAAAAATACATTAAAATATTTTATATAAAATATTTTTTACCTAAAAAGAAACATTAAAATATCATTCATATTATCATTTTCCTTTATATTGTCTTGTATTTTTTTACTTTCATTAATTGCATTTTTATTAGTATCAGATAACTGTTTTGATTTTGAAGAGCTTGAATTAACAAATATGTCAACATACATTGAGCTAGACATAATAACTTCTAAACTTTTCAATGCATTGGTTTGTAATGCACAAAGTTTAAATAATTTAGTTTCATGAGCTAAAGCAACACTATAAGTGTCCCTGAAAAAATTTATTAATATTACGTAATTAAATTACGGGGGATGTCAAATAATCAATGTATACTTGACAGTTAAGTTTGTTTCTAAATCTTGATCGCTAATTAAAGATACATTAGTATTTATTTCTGAGATTTGATCCATGATATTCATGACTATTTTATTAGAAAACATATCTAATGATTTAGTAGCATTTTCCTCTTGACAACCATCTATACTTCTATTAATTTCAGTATTATTTGAGAATATCAACTAAAATTTCATAAATTATATTAAGTCAAAATCTTATAAAATTTTATACATGATCATACTTCATTTGTAATGCCACTCAATCGTCCAATTGAATATAATAATAATGCTGGCAAATGTTCCAAACGACATGGATTGAATTTTATACTATTACATGGCAATAATGATTGAAATAATGCATCACTATAATAAATAAATACAAATAAAATTTATTATTATTTATATTTCAATTAAAATTCCTGTAACATATTTATTGCAATTAAAATGGTTTCAACAGAAAAATAGTATATACTTTGTAATATGTAATATATTATTTTAGTATACAATTAAAATTGAAAAACTTGTTTTAATTGAAATAATTTATTATATTTTTATTTTAAACCTAAAATAAAACTCATACAGTACTCTCAATAGTTAAAATTGCTCTGGTATTTTAAGAAATTAATTTAACTATTTTTGTTTCTAATAAATAAATTTTAAATATTTTTAAAATTAATTTATTTGTTATTATTAGATAGATAGTTTAATACTTATGACCCTCTAAGTATAAACATAAAATAATCAACACAACATACATGTTTTTTGACATTAAACCTTAAATAGAGAATAAAATCATAAAATGTACTAAAAATAAATCTCATTAGGATCATTTAATGTACAATGTGTTATATTAAAAATTTATGAATAAATACTACTCTATACATTATAACTGCAATGGCTAATCTGAACAACATAAAAATATATATATACATAGAAATACCTATATATCTGTACTTATATATAGTATATACTTATATTTGTAACAGCTATAGTAAGAATTTGTTAAATATTTAAATAAATTAAAACTTATCAATTTATTTTAACAATTCATTCAGTTTACCTAACAAATAAATAATAACAATTTTTAAGCTAATTTTATACACCTAGTGGATTTGATATATACTTTATAAATTACAATACAAATGTTAATATAAAATAGTATACAACCTGACAGTATCATTTTTGTCTTCCCACATTACTTTTGCTGTGGTAAAGCCTTTTTTTAAAGTTCCCAATATGGTACCAAATGATTTTTGATCAGAGTCATAACATTTTCCATCTACTCTAAGACCTCGATCAAGACCACCAATTATAGCTAATGCAGGCCAGACATTTTCACATAGTAAATTTACATCGACCTCTTCAATATTTTCACAAATTGGTTCTTTTTGAACAGATCCAGATATGTCTGATAGTCTTTCTTTAAAATGTACATCAGGTAAAACTCCTTTTAAAAATGAAAGTTGTCCGAGAAGACATTCATTTACCTATTCATTTATTACACATTTTATAATTAATAAATTTAAATAAATCTTCAAATAATAGTGTTATAAATGGATGAAACTTATTGATATTATAGATTATAGGCATATATGTTTTTTTTTATCAAGAACATCTGGTTGTATCTCAGAATATATAAATTAAATTATATTATATATTTTTAAAATGGTTTTTTGTACATTCCATTTTACATATTTGAAAAGCTTCCTATTGTTATAACTATATCAATTTGTGATTTTAAAAAGGTAATCTATGATTTTAATTATAAATTTTTAAAGAAAAAAATTTTTATGGTAATTTACACACGTTGATTTTTAAAATACAATGAACATTTCATGAATAACAAGTACTTAAGTTTAAGACACAGTTAAGGAAAACATGTAGTTATGGAAAATTTATTTTTTGAGAGATGCTTTATAAGAAATTTATAGGATTGAGTGTTCGACATATTAATACCTATTATGTTGTATATTATGCTGATAATAATATAATTTTGAGTGAATTTACCGTTAATATTGTTACTTTATTAAGGATATGCATTTTGATTTTCACTGAAGTACGCAAAAATTGACTCATAATTAAATAGTTAAGCAATAAATATTAAAAATTATAAATGATAAATCATTTTTATTTATTTTAATTCCATAAGAATTAAAATTTGGTAAAGGCAAAAATAGAAATAGCTTTTTTAACATCAAAAGTTAATGTTTATTTAAAGTATAATTATTAGGGATATAACTTTGCAAATAGTCTATAAATATTCCTTAAATAATTTAATAATAAATAAAAACAAAATATTAATTGTATTTTAAAATCTTGATAGACAACACATATAAATTATTTACTAATAAATATTAAATCAATTAAGAAATATAAAGATTTAAAATAAATTAAACATATAATTAAATTATAATTTTAAAAAAGTAAAAATAAAACTTATTTAAAATATATTTTAAAAAGCAAAGCATAATATAGATAGTGATTTTTGAATATTGTGATTTCTCGGAAAATATAAAATGTAAACTAATAGAGAAAGTAAACATTTTTTATTTTATAACAAAAATATTTACCAAATAAAAAAATAAGGCAATTGGAATTTTTTAAAATACAATACATTATAATTTTGAAAATTGGATAAATTAAAAAAACTGAAGTGTAAAAATATATTAAGAGCTTTGAAAATAAAAATAATTAACTTATACTATATTCTTTAAACAAATAATACATTTTAAATACCTCATTTAACCATTGATCAGTATTGTGCAATATTCGAATTATTGTAATATAATTTTCGACAATACATGAAAACATTGGTGCTAAATAAGGTTCTCCAGCAAAAAGTTCAGCATTTTTATTTCGTTCTGCTCTATAATCACTTATTTTGATCTAAAATAATAAAATTCATAGACTTTTTAAAATTATGTAGAGATTTTAATTTGTATTTACTTTTTGTCCAGCAGCAGTACTATAGCATAATACACAAGGATAAAGTTTTGTTTTAGTATCTATATTTTGGAATGCTACAACTGGATAATCATTATTTTTAGCAAAGCTAAGTGTTCTTGATTCAGTATCAAAAATAGCAGTAATAAAGTCACCTTGGGTAAATGTTTTAAGTAAAAGAGGTTTTTGACCACCATGATATAAAATACCACTATAAAAAGTATACATATATATATATATATATATATATATAATAAATCTTTGTAAAATTACATAAATATAGTTTAATAAAATGTGAAAATATACTTGTAAGCTCTGTATAGCCACATATCAGTAGTGGTTCTATAATTTTGATCTTTAATGGGATATTTTGATATACCAATACATGAACCTTCATTACCTTTATGTTCTTTTAAAATAAAAAACTTCCATTGATAAACACCTAAAATAATAAATAATTTTATTAAATTCATAAGCATTAAAAAATAATTATCTTGAAGTATGATCCTGATAATATAAAGTATAATGAAGTATTAAGCTGGAAATATAAATGTTAATAGTAATTAATTTACCACTTTCAAAAGGAGTACATCCAAGAGCATAAGCCCTTCCACCATGAGCATGAATAACTGTGTGCCCATTTTCAATTATACAATTAAAACTTTTTTCTTCGTGAAATGAGAATGGTAATTCACCAATATCAACATTATTACCACACATATCATCATTTGGATCTAGAAAAAACAAATGTAAATATTAAAATACATTAATCATAAAGTCAAAATATATAATTGCTTACCATTTAAACATATATTACCCATTTGCTTATCTAAATCTTCTTGTTTTAAATAAGCAGTTGAATTTTCAACTTGTTGTGGAATTAACCACATATTAGCAGCTAATTGTTCAAATAATGTCTTCACAATCTAAAATTAATTAATGCCAAATACTCGAATGAGTTGAATGTATTTAACAAACATTATTCTAAATACAGATAGTTTAAATAAATGTAACCAAAGTTAGTTTATTGGAATGGAATAATTAATTCTTGAGATAAAAAACCAAAATTGTAAACACTATACAACTTAATGATTAATATCAGTTACAATGATAGAAGATATGATAAATAAAACTTCAACCTCTTCACAATCTACCTAGTGAAAAAATGCATAGATATAATACAATTTTCCATGACAATATTATATTTATAAAAAGATTAACTGTAGATTTGAATTTTTTTCTTTGCCTTTTCTCATAACTATATGGGACCAGCCAACCTTGTCTTCATTTACCACTTCATTCAATACTCTACATATTTATTACACACATAAGCCACAATCATAAACTACTATTTTACATAACATCACCTTTTTTTCAGCTATTTGTACCATCACTATATTTCTTTTGACATTTTTATTATATTTGCCTCATTTTCCTTTAAACTATGTGCTAACCAACTAAATCTATTTTCTCACATTTTATTTTCTATTTGAACTACCTATACTAACCTATACTATCACTAATATACTTTTTTTATTTTATCTCTTCTTGTCATTGTATTTTGCTATCTTAATATGTTCATCTATGTTATACTCATTAACAATAATTAATTTATTAACATTAATAACTATAACTAAATTTTATATAATATTTCACCACTTTGCATTATTGAATTCTGATAGTTAATTATTAATTAATAGTATCAATTTACAATTATTTATTTTTAAATCATAAAATAATTGTTAAGTTATATATTTTATAATGATAAAACATAGTGTTTTTTTTTATCTTTTTCAGTCTATTCAGACTTTTAATCTATTAATATCTAGTAAATATTTTAAATCAAATAATAAAATTAATTTTTTATTTTTTATGGATTTAATTTTTACAACAAATCCATAGAAATAGATCAAAAATGAAATAAAATGCTACTTAAACAATTTATAATTAAAATGAATAAAGACAAAATTATTTATAAAATATAATCATATTTATTTAAATGTTATAAATATTTGAATACATACTTTTTTACGGCCGTTATTCGAAGATTTTAAATATGGCAATATTTGACGCAATAATTTTAAAATTAATAGTTTACAACGGAAATGTTCTGTTAATAATACAGTTTTAGAACATTGAGCTAAGTGAAGAAGAGTTTCAGTCCATTGATGAGTACTGATACACAAAGGAGAAAAAGATGTGCATTGTAAAACAAAAGATAATAAGTCACAAATATAACTTTGTATAGGATACAAATCAGAAGAATTTACTCTGAAAAACAAAAATAAATTATAAATGGTTAAACATAATATCTTTAAAAAAAATATATTTTCTATTTTACCCTTCAATTAAAATATTAGAAGTTTCGGGAAAATTGTGTTCCATAATAGAACATTGTCTTACATTCATAAATATATCTAAAAGATTATGTATATTCACAAAAACTGCTCGAATACTTTCAAAGCTAGAATATACATTACTGTAAAACATAATAAACATTTAATTAAATATATACATGCATAGTTGGATTAAAAGAATTAAATTATAACATACCATCCAGAAACTGCCAAAATGTATAGAACATTAGTAGTCATTTTTACTACTACTAATGAATATCGGTCAGTAGACATAAATGGAACATGAAGTTTACATGTACTAACTAACATTTCAGGTAAATTATTTGACAATAAATACTCAAAATCTGATGATGTAAAATGCAAGTTAAGCAATGAAAGTATACATATTTGAATAGAAAATAATTCTGAAGTTGCAACATTCATTCTTAAATATATTTCAAAATGTTTGTAAATATTAAGAACTGCACTTTGAATCTGCCTTTTAATTGATCTAGGAACTGTATTAATAGCTGAATAATAATGATTTATAGTCTGATTTCCAATGACTTGTGACTGGTACAGCCCCAAAAGACCACAAATAAATGCTTCAAATACCTAATAAAGATTAATATAAAACATGTTTATAGAAATATAAAAAATATTAATATACATAAATTATTATAGTTAATAATACATATATTTACTTTACACATATGACTCATTGAAATATGATTAGACGAGTCTTGTACAAAATCAATGATTTTTAACATTTTTGTAATACGATTTAACGACGCTAAACGATCCTATTTATAAACAAAATATTTAGTAATGAACAATAACACAAAAACAAAATAATTAAATATATATTAATCAGAAAATGTTTTAAATAATTTTATATTTTAAGGTAATATATAAGGTCTAGTATTTAACCCAGAAGTAATCAAATAAAGAACTGTGAACAATATTATTTATATTGACCACAAAACATTCCTTAAATTAGATACACGCATAAATAAATTAAATTCCATTTTTCACTGTTCTATTATTGTACATTGTGTGAAATTATAACTTTCTGTTTTTTATCTATTCTATAATTATCTATTTTACTATTTATTTATTATAAAATTGAACAAATGAAGCACTTAAAAATTATATCATAAATAAATTAATTTTTAAAGAATAAACAAAGAACATAAGTTATAAATTATAATTAATAAAGATTTTAATTTATGGACTAGATGGCAATTTTGTCTTAACTATAATAGTAATATTTAATAATGTAATACCTTCAATATAAAAAACTAAAATGTAGTGAATTTACAAGTGTTGTAGTTGTTAGTTCAACTAAGTTACTTACATAAGGATATTCGAGATACATTATTATTGAGGATAAGATGAGGGAGAATAGATTTAAATGGTTTGGTCGTGTTATGAGGAGAGAAGATTTAGAAGCAGTAAGAACAGTTATGAAATTGAGTGTTGAAGAAAGAAGAGAAAGAGAAGAACGAAGAAGTGGTTAAATGTGATTAAGTGTGATATGAGGACTGCTAGTGTATGTGTGAATGTGTGAATGATGTGGGGATCAAGTGGAGGTTGAGGTATAAGATGACCAACTCCAAATAACTGGGAAAAAAGCAAAGATAAAAGGAGAGATATATTATTATAATTTAAATTTGAGCGTACAGTAAATCATTGCATTAAAAAAATCAAGACATATAATGCAAAAAACAATTTGGAATAATTATAATAATTTATTACAGTTAAAAAGCATAATAAATAATATATCTGGATTAAGATATAGTACCATAGGAATACTTATACATTACAGAATGATAATAGCAATATTATACACATTTTTAAAATTTAAATAACATAAACATACTTTATTATATTAATGAAATAGGTAATATTAATAATTTTTGACAATTTACACTTAATTACCCATAAAAAATTTTGTCTTGGTCAATTTTTATTAATTTTAAATATGTATAGAAAAATATATCTTTAATCTTGTATTCAAATTCCTAATTTTAAATTCCAACATTTCTTGTTATAAATCTAAACTCTTTTAAATATTATTAGAATAACTATGATAAACATGTTATTACATTTTTAGAACTTTGATTCTAAAACTAAATATTTCGCTCATTTTGAAACTTAAGATAAAACTGGAAACTGATGTAAAAATCAATTGTGTTGATAATTTTACAAGTTTTTTTTTAAAATTTGCTAATAGTTTTTCTTCAACCTATATAATACTTTTGACAAAATTAAAAATCATATCAAATAGACAAAATTAGTTAATGGAAAATAGTGATAACAAAAAACTTATACTGTACAAAAACAAACATATCCTTGTAAAACCACCACATTTTTTTGTTCAATTAAGACACTACATTATTCATTTTTAAATTTAATATAATTTCTCTTTTTTTAAATTATATCTTCTTCTTTTTCCTCGCCTTATTTTCCCAGCTATTTGGGGTTGGCCACCTTGGTTCTCAACTCCTTCCTTTGTTTCCAACCTATCATACAATTCCTCATACTTCTTAAACTTTGCTTTGCTTACTGCCTTCTTTGCTTCATTCGACAAACTTTTATATTCTACCCAATCTTCCCTCCTTCTGCTCTTTTGCCACACCTTAAATTGCTTTTTCTTTCTCCCTATGATACTTTGAACTTTCTCATCCCACCACCACGTTTCTTTATTTTCAGGCATACTACTCCTGCTCTCCCAGACAATTTCCTATATTATGTACTTTACACCAGTAGCCATCCTATTTTACACCTAATTTATATTCCCCTCAACATTCCACAACCCCCCTTTCTTTCACCTTCTTTACAAACTCCTTTTTTTTGTCACCTATTTATTTCCACCATCGAATTTTCGCTTTCTTCCCTACGTTCTTTCTTTGGTATACCCTTTTCCCACTACACCACACCTCCATTACCATAAGTCTATGCTGCGTTATTACCCCCTCGCCAGGAATTACTTTACAATCCTTTACTCGTTTTACTCTCTCTTCCACATAAGGTAATTAATCAGTGATCGATTACCTCCACTCTTATAAATTATATAGTGCTCTTCTCTCTTCCTAAAATATGTGTTGATTATCGCAATATCATAAGATAATGCAAAATCCAGAACTCTTTCTCCAGCCTTGTTCCCTTATTGTATACCCCTTTCCTATTTCTCTTACTTTCTACCCCTTTTCACTCTGTTTCCTGCACACAACAAATATTGACTTTCCTCATTTTCAATACCCTCTTTTTTTTAAATTATATAATTTATAAAATATTTCTGTTAGCCCTACTATTTATATGAAAATTTAAAAGTTCTTAAATAAAGATGTAAATTAAATTTTATCTTTTCACTATTACTTATACTTGTATGCATAATTACAAAATATAACAAAAGTAGTGTATTTTCACAGTATAGATTTTTTTTCTAACACATTTTAAAAACAAGAAATATTTCTCTCATACATTTTTATAATTTTTCAATTTTAAAGAAATAAATTAGTTATACATACATGCGCCCTGATTTCTTCAACTTCTGATGCTTGTATTAATGCATAAGGATTTGTCCCATGCTTGAAATCCAAGATGAACTCAAATACTGATTCTAGAATTGATTTATTAGCAGGCGTCAAATCGCTAAAAAATAAATAAAAATATCAACTTTTTAAAAAGAATTAAAATATTTTAACGATTAATATCAAAATGTATTGAAAGTTAGACATTTTGTTTTATTATAAACAGTAAAATAATTATAAATATTATTTTTATAATAATATTAATATTAATATATAATACAAGATTGACTAAATGGATACATGCTTTGCTATTCTTACCACCATACAAAATATAAATTTTAATTTAATTTAAAAAAAATAAAAAACAAATATAAAACGTACATTTTACAACTGCCTAACTATAGGTAACTCTTTATATTCTTATAAATTACAATTTATATTAAATTTAAAATATATAAAACCATTATTTAAGAAAAACAATTAATATAATACAATATCAAAAAAATCAAATATAGATGAGACATATTTTCTTTGTAAATATTTAAATTTAATTTTAATAACATTTTATTATATAAAATTGTATTAATTATGAAGTTTAGTATTATTATTTACACCAAATAATATAAAACAAAAATTAAAAAACCATGTTATTTTAATGTAACAAAATAAACTTAATAAACAATGTTAATTGAATACCAAATTATTAGATCTCTTAACCGTAATATAATATCACATTAATCTATAGTAGTCAACATCACCCTACACATAAAATATAAATGATTTCGGAACAACAACAAACAATGCCACGGACAATAGAACTTACAGATATACTAATTGGAACCTAGAATGTGCGCTCAATGTATAGGACTGTAGTTATGACGACAATTGTATCGTGTCTTGAGCGATACAAATTAGATATTACTGCTGTTCAAGAAGTAAGATGGGATGGATAAGCTAGTTTAAAGACACAGGAGATGACAATCTTCTATAGTGGATGAGAAAAACACGAAAGAGGAGTGGGTTTTGTAATTAAAAACAGTATTCTGCCCAATATTGTGGGATCATAAAAGATTATGGAAAAAAGAAAAAGTGAAGGATATAGAGAAAAACAGAAAAAATAACACAAGAATATTCTTCGAAAAAGTGAAAGAGGTGAGAAGTTTTAAACCTAGATATACAATGATAAGAATGAAGTATGGAACTCTGTTAACAGAAAATGACAAAATAGTGAAGGCATTCAAGAGCAAGTTTACGACACTCTTAAATCAACCTAGAAGAAATGTAATATCAGAAGAATGTGACACGGTTGAACAGGATATTGAATGGCCATCAATTGAGGAAGTGGACACTGGGCTAGATATACTAAAGAGTGGGAAAGCACCTGGAGCAGATTATATAGTACCGGAATGTCTTAAGAATGGTGGAGAGCAATTGATAAGGCAGTTGCATAAGCTAATTAATAAAATCTGGGATCAAGAGGAAATACCAACAGCATAAAGCACCTCTGTACTATGCCCGGTGTTCAAAAAGGGTGACATCACGAACTGTACAAACTATAGAGGAATCTTCCTACCCAATACCTCGTACAAAAGTACTATCGAATGTTATACTCAATAGATTAAAGCTGTACATAAAGAAAATTATTGGAGATTACCAAGCAGGTTTCATGGCTAGTAAATCAACACTGAACCAAATTCATATTGTCAAACAGATAATCCAAAAAAATCATGAGTTTAACAAAGATATCCATTTACTGTTTGTGGACTTCAAAGCTGCATATGATTCAGTAAATAAAGAAAGACTATGGAAAGTAATGAACCAAATGGGGATACCAAGAAAATCATTAGAATGATTCGAGCAGGTGTGCATGGATCAAAATGCAAAGTAAAGTACGGAGGAGAGGAATCAGAGGAATTTGAGGTAAAAACAGGCTTAAGACAAGGAGATGTCTTGTCACCAGCCCTTTTCAATATAGCGCTAGAATAAGTTATGAGAAAAACCTTGGGTTGAGCAGTAGGAGTCAAAATGGAAAATGGCCAGCAATTGGTAGTGGCAGGGTACACAAATGATATTATAATAATGGCAGTGTGTGAGGAAGACCTTAAGAAAACTATTAGTAAACTGATAGAAGGTGAAAAAATTGGATTAATGGTGAATGAGGGAAAAACAAAATACATGATAGCCACGAAACAAGACATTTGGAAGTGAATAATTATAACTTTGAAAGGGTGGCAAACTTCAAATATTTTGGGATAAACATCAATGAAAATGCTGACGGTCACGAAAAAATAAGACTAAGACTAGTAGCAGCAAATAAATGCTACTTTGGACTAGTACCCCTATTCAAGTCAAAGATGCTTTCATGGAGAACAAAAATAACGCTATACAAAGTTCTAATAAGCGTGGTAGCACTATATGCTTGTGGCACATGGGCAACAACAGACGGATGAAAATAGACTAGTTACTTTTGAACGAAAGGTCCTTAGAAGGATATCTGGCCCAAAAAAAAAAACGCTCTAGGGGACTTTGAATAAAGAATAAAACGAGAAGTAGAACTATATAGTGAAACAAATTGGAATCCTTAAGATTAGTAGGCTGGGATGGGCTGGACGTGTGGAGGTCCGAGGGTTCTATAGGATTGGCCAAAAATTGGAAACTAGACACAAGAAGGCCGAAAGAATGGCCCAGACAGCGGTAGAAAGACAGGATTAAAAAAGATGCATTGAGGTTGGGAGTAAATGATGGAAAAGAATTAGCTCAAGATAGAGATGGGTGGAGGCAAGTGGTTGTTGCAGCAATAGACCTAAATGACCCGTAAAAGCAATGAAGAAAAAAGTCAACATTAACTGTATTTGAACTTATAATAATAAATAAATCTATGTAGAATAATAAAAATAATAGTTATTAATAATAACAATATATTTTAGAGTATAAATTAATTAAGTTTATGTTTAAATTATCATACTCTTTCAAAAGATGTTTATTAGGTAATGCTGGATCACTATGCATTCCACGAACAGCAGTCAATAAAAAACAGCATTTACTAGAAATACTTAAACATTGGTACTGATCCATAACAGAATTTTGAATATCTAGTAAAATATAAAATCAAAACATTATAAATATATTTCTCTTAAATTTAAATACTCACTACTTCCAAAAAAAGTGGTACACTTTTCAGCATTATTAACAAGAGCAAAAAACATTTTCATACACATATCATTGACAAAGGAAACAAGTTTTTTATTTGACATAAAGCTGTAAATAAAAATATATAATAACTTTTGAATAGATTATATACACCCAATGTTATGAAAAAAAAATATGGGCGGACTCATAATGATTAGCTTTGATGCATTTTCTTTGTAGTAATCAAGTGGTAGCAGTAATGACAACTGTGTTAGTTATATTGAGAGAATAATATACAAACTGATAACTTTTTTCATAATACGGTATATATACATACAAATTTAACATAGCATACTAACTCTTTAAGAGGTCTTCCATCAATTTTAATTAATGTAACATAAAATAATGGTAATGTCAAACGTGTGATCAAATCATATTTATTGTCTTTTAAAAAACTATCATATTTGTCCTTAAAACTTTTACAGATAGTTAATATAGCAATATCTTCATTTTTTTCACAATCAAATAATATATATTTTAATAAACTCAAATATGGTAGTGGTATAAAATGCAGTTCATGTTCTAATTCAATAAACCCAGTTCTTGTAATTTTCTTCAATCGTTCCTCTACATCATCTAAATTGTATAAAATTAAAATAAATAAACATATACATCATATTCTAGCATATAAATAATACATTTTTGTCAAATTTTGAAAAATAATTTGTTTTAAAATAATTTAAATACTCATAGTAATTAGTTTTTGAACCCTAATAATATTATGACCAGTTAAAATTATTAAAAATTAATCAGATATATATATAAATAAAAAAACTCCTTTCAGGGATTAAATATATGTCAACATTAACTAACAACTCCATATAACTAACAATAATTTGTTCTTGAGCAATAACACTAATTGAGTTTTTAAAATCTTTAGGAAAATACGAGAAAGAAAAAACCTAAACTATAAAAGAACAATTAGTCATATAATAACATACCAATGCTTCACAGATAGATTGATTTAAAATTTTTATACATAAACGACATTATTCCTTCTCCAGCTTTTAGTCTCTCAACATAACATTTATAGATTTATTATATCCAATAAGTTTAAATACTCGTTAAAGGAAGAAGACGAAAATAATTAAGTACAAAATTATACATAATTCTAAAAATTGTTATTTAAAAACTACTTAGATAAGTAGAAATTCTTTAAGACATATCAATCATATGAGAAATCATAAAATTTGTATACAAAATCAACAATTAACTCAAAATCAATTAAAAAATTATAAAACTTTAGAATTTTTGACAAAACCTAATATAAATAACATACAAGATAATTTAACATATATTTTTGTATCCTTACCAAAAATACTTTTATCTTCTAATTTTTCAATGCCCGAAGAAAATAATTTATTTTTTAACCAACGTTCATTATATATTTCGGATGGACATAATGGTGAACTAATAACTCCATAACTTATTAAACGACCAATCAATAAACAAAATGCTGACTCCAATTCAATAAACCAAATAGATTCATTCATCTTTTCTGGATCTAAATATCAACATAAATAAATAGTATAACTAAAAATATAAACAAACATATTTATACCATTTGAACACATTTTTTGGTTTAATGAATGAAGCGATTCAACTGTATTTATTAATGATGTTATGATAGATTGAATGTGTTCACTTTGCAAAAATGTTAATGAATTTAATGTATTAATCATTGTTTCTCCAACTATAGATGAAGACAAAACAGCTGAAATTAAAATTTAGATATAATTAATAATTTTTCTTTAAATTAAATAAGAAATGTACCATATAAATTAAGTACCATTATAAAACAAATGACATTCATCTTTGTAAGAAGTAACTGCCATAGTAAATATTTTGTTTGCAAATAGTAAATATGCTTCTAAATGATTAACAAAAAGACGATTCATACTAAGGCAAGACTGAAAAATATTAATGAATATTAAATAACTTTACATTAATTAATATGTAATATTTCTTCTTCGCCTTCTTTCGTAACTATTTGGGTTTGGCCATTTTTATTCTCACCTTCTAATTTACCTGATCTCACACATGTTTTTCATGTACATAGCCATCCTATAGCCCTTTGTATTACATCACATCTCTTTTTCAGCTTTCACAACCACCACTAATTCCTTTGAAATTTTTACTGCTTCTATTATTTTTCTCCTTAAAACATGTCCTAGCATCTCAACTTATTATTTTGCTTTTCATCATTTATTGGAACCACACCTACACTACTACTTCTTGTTTAATTCATATTTAATATTATATTCAATAAATTAATATTTATTACTAATAAGTTATTAATGATCTTAAGTAAATCACATTCTAAAAATAATAATAACAATAAATGTATTTACATTACTAAAATGGTATGACTTTATGTTATATGCCAATAAATGTGATAATAATAATTTATGAAGTGATGTAAGTGTCACATCCAATTTATTTCCTTTTTTGAAAGTAGAAAAATTATTTGACTCTAACAAACTTATCTGAAAAAATACAATATATATATATATAGTTAATAAACTTAAACAGAAAACAATTTAAAAACAGAACATAATAAAATTGCATTAAACTTCATAATTTTTTAATAGAATATTTTTAAATGTTTAAAATTATGTAGACTTCCAAAGTCATAAATTCAAAAAATATTTCTTACAGTATATCATCAAACACTTTTATATCTATACAAAAATAATAATTTAACAAAATAAAAATATGTTTTAATTTATATAATTTTACTTACAGTACTATTGGTTAAATGCTTTAATAGCAATTTCATAACTTCTTCAATAGATGAATATCGATTTTCATATAAGTCCATTGAGTTAACTCTGAACAATGAGCTAACATGACTATTATCGTTTAAACTAGAAACGGTTACATCTAAAAGCAATTTCTAAAAAAAAATATACATAGATATATATATATATATATATAGTTTACATATAGTATATTAAATATTATAAAATATTACTTGTCCTCTGGTTAAATTTGTATCTTGAGCAAGAAGAGATTTGAGAATATTAAGACGACCAGATAATGGAGGTAAAAGAAGAGATGCACCAGTGGATAAACAATCCATTAAACTTCTTTCTACAACTTCTTTTACTTGCAAATCAACAAGTCTAGACATATTATAAATTTTATTTTAGTCAAATATAATTATAAATACAATAAACATATTTACTTTAAAAGAAGTGTACGAAGTTGACTGGTTTCATTACCAAGTAGTTTAGAAAACTTATGACCAGATACACGAGCAAAAAATAAATGATTATTTAACATATTGAGACTTAATATCAACATGTCTTCATTAATACTAAAATCAAATTAATTTATTTGTTAACTATTTTGATCTAAAATAATTATAATACTAGAATTGGAAAAAATAATTACTCGTTTGGCGTAGATTGATGAGATTCAATTTGTTCACAATATTTTTCAATAAACTGTCTTAACCATTTAAATGTACTTTCATGCAAGTCAATACAAAATGGACTATGCCAAACATTTGTTTGTCTAATTAATAAAATAAAATAATGAAAATATATCGCTGATGTCTATATTAGTTGTGAAATATGTATACAATTACCCTCCCTGAGAGTAAATTTTTAATTTAAATAAATAATATTTACCTAAATAATATCAACATTAACTGTACCTAATATAACTCTTATGTACACAAAAATGTTTGAAAATATATACCTGTCTGGTGGTAATGTTGTCCAAGCAACACTGTGAGAAGTTCCAGCAGATATTTGATTTATTTGTTTACCTTCTAAATTAATCACTTTACTAGGTCGACTGACAGGACTTGTTGAATGACCTTGTCCGCATTGACCTTTTCCATTAGAACCCCATGCATAAACCTTACAAAAAAATTAGAATAAATAATATATATATATATATTTAACAATCATAAATATATAAGGGATTTTTTATAATATAAATGTATAATACATAAAATTTATTTATCGGTTGATGCAAAATCAAATATACTAATATATATAAAAACAATTGAATGGTTTGGGCATTTATAAAATAATAAAGGTCCAACATATAACATTTTAGTTACTAATAGTCAAACATGATTTATATTGAAATAATATATGACATAATTAATGTTCAAAACAAAGAAATCCTGTAAATTTACTGAATAAAAATAACATATAGAGATCAGTAAATTGTAAAAAAACAGATGAAGATTTGCCATACTAACTTTGTGTAAATTGTTATTAAGATACTAAATACTGTGATAATATATAATTGACATGATGAAAATATAATAATATAATAAAATACAATGTTTTTAATTAATTTTATAAAAAAAATAATCGTTTTCATTTTTCATGATTTATATCTTAATTAATTTATAAAAATTAATATAGGGCTTAATCTTCTCCTTTTTCCTCGCCTCTTAGCCAGCTATTTATAGTTAGCCACCTTGGTCCTTCACCTCTACTTGACCCAAACACACATATCATTCATGCACACACCAACAGCCCTCGTATCACACTTAATCATTTTCAACCACTTCTTCTATGTTCTTCCTCTTCCTCTTCTTCTTTCAACGCTCAATTCCATAACCATTCTTACTACTTCCAAATCTTTTTTCCGCATAACATAACCAAACCATCTAAATCTATTCTCCCGATCTTATCCACAATCAATACTACTCCTATGCATTCTTTTACATATATTATATTCTTTACTTACTGCACAATTTCTTGTTAACGCCAGACAATGAGAATCTCCTACAGATATATCAATAATCATTTGTTGCATTAAATCTTCAACAACTGCTGGAGCAAAGAGAGTAATTTCTGATGAACCACATCCAAGATTTGATCCTTGACCCCATGTAAATACCTATAAAAGTTATAATTTTATCATAAATAATTCCATTAGAGAATATTGATAGTTAATATAAAAATTTTTTTACACAATTTTACAGAAAATAATAGTTTTACAATATTTTTAATTTTTAATATCTAATATTTAATATTTAATTAATTAATGAAACAATTGGAAGATATTAATGTTCATACTTATATTTTTAATTTAAATTATTTTGATTGTTTTAACAATTGGTAAATAAATTTGAATCTAAAATTTTTAAATTTTACATGTTTAATATTAAACCCAGGAAATAGTGACAGTAAAATCATTGATTAAAAATACTATTATATTTGTAATTATAATACAGTTAATAATAATAATTATAATACATACCTCACCAGTACAAGTTAATGCAACAGAAAAATGTATTCCAGCGGCAACTTTCTTTATTTTATAATGTCTAAGACCGTCAATTTTTTGTGGCTTATACAATCTTAATGTGTTACCATGACCAAGCTTCCCATTATCTCCAGAACCAAATGACCAAACAGTATTTCCATCGCGTGAACAAGCCAATGTATGAGTTGACCCACAAGCGACGTAACCAACTGGCATATCACATAAACTTTTAACAAGTGTAGGTATAAGCCTAGGATTACAATCACCATGACCTAAAAATATAAGATTTTACTTCATGTTTTTTGTTTCATTTGCATTTTATATTTACAACCTTTTCAGATTTCTATATATTATAAAATAACATAAGCTTACCTAATCGGCCATGATCTCCTTCACCCCAGGTATATAATTGTCCATCACTTGTAACCGCAGCACTATGTCTATAACCTGCGCTAACTAATTCTATCACTTTACCAATAAATGGTCCTTGAATTAACTTAGGTTCTTTATGTGTTACTACATCTCCATGTCCTAATTTTCCATAATCACCTATATAGAACCATTATTGAATAATAATTTTCTATTAAGATTTTTGTAAAAACCTACCATCTCCCCAACTATAAACTTCTCCAGTATCACTTAAAGCTAATGAATGACCATCACAGCCTTTCGATGAAGACACTTGCTTAATCTTGCAATTGATATTAATACGTTTTGGAACTGGTTGATTAGAAGAGTTACCTAAGCCCAAGCGGCCGTAACTATTTTTTCCACAAGCACTTACACAACCTTTAGTATCAATAATAAAAGTACAATATTGTCCTGCTTCTACTTGTTGTACATCTGATAAAGATCTAACTAGTCGGGGTATATCTGTAACTTCTGTTGCCCCTTCAGCATGCTGGTTTGAGGAATTACTTCCCCACATAAATACTTCACTTAATGGTTGTGGTAATTCGGCAGAATTTTGATTTAAAGGAGTACGTACAACAGATGTTTCTCCAAAACTAACAAGCTGAAATTATTACAAATAACTTTAAATAAACAAAACATATTAAAACTAAAAAAAATTTACTTTTTTCATTAATAATACAGCTACATCTTTCAATGGTATATAACTTTGATGTTTATAATTCAATTCTTCTGATCCAAAAGAAAAAGTCAAAATAGATGACATTTCTTCCAAAACATGATAAAGTTTTTTAAATGGTAAACATACGTCATCAATATTTAAAGCCATATCAATCCATTCCAATAAATAAATAAGAGATTCTCGTTGATAAGCTAATAATAATGAAAGTTCAGCAAGTTGTTCTTTAACTGTACAAATTAAAAATTAAAAGTAAAAAGTAAATCTATAATAAATTAATAAAATATAATTTATATTATACCGCTCATATTTTTTATGAAATCAGCATTTAAACATTCTTTTACAAAATGCATTACATCATCTAAACAATCTAAACCAAGTTGTGTTAATTCTGCTTTACTGCCCAAAGAAAGTGGATTTAATTCTCTCATTAGAGTTAATGCAGTATTAAGAACTTCTAAACCCATATTTATATCTATATAAAAAAATATATTTAATAAATATTGAAATATTATTTTCCTTTAATTATATTATGTAAAAATAAAAATCTGAAATTTACCATTTGCATTTTTATTTTCCCAACTTTGCTTTAATAAAGTAAAAAACATTGTAAGACTTGTTTTTACAGTTAACTGTATAAGTACTTGTTGACCAGTCAATTTAACTACTGGTTTTGTTATTTCTTCAATAGAATTTTGTGGTATCATTGAAATTTGAATATTTTTATCTTCCTACAAAAATAATACCACATTAATTATAAGATAAATACTTTAATAATTTTTAATATTACTTTGGAAGAATAGTATTTCATATGAAGTATATCATATAAATGATTTAACAATGATAATTTTTTTTGTAGTCTTTTAGAAAATGTCAGACTATCGAAATATCTTCGAGCAAGTTCGTGATGACTTAAGATAATTTGCTTTTTTCGATCATATAGTCTATTTACAGACATACTTGGCAATGAATATACATTTTCATCAATTTCATATCCGATTCCATTAATACTGTGTAATATTTCCATAATATTATCATCCATATTATTGCATTCAAAGTTTGCTAACTTTGAAGCAATTTCAGCATCTGCCTCCATATTGAATGCTGACAGGATCTTTGAAATATTAATGTCAATCTCTTCCATTTCAGATAATGTATCTAAAATATATAATTAATTTTAATTAATCATAATGTTATTTTAAAACTATATATTTTAATTATAAATTATATTAATTTAAATTATATATATATTTAATATACTGCCTCTACTATAAAAAGTATTCCTGACAGGAATATATACAACTTAACAAATAGTAAAAACATAATTTTATTTAGAATAATAGACATTTTACATAGGAAATATAATACAAAAATTAATTTAAAATATAATTTCTTATTCTATCTACAAATTTGTATTACTATATTTTATATGTTATTGCAATTACATTACTAATAGATACTATTAAGCAAAAAAATTGTTATATTATAAATATTTATGAGTAATTACTTGAACGTTGAAGGAAGAAGATTAAAGAAGTAATTGAACACGATTGAACGTGATATGAAGACTGCTGGTATGTGCGTTAATGATATGGAAAATCAAGTCAAGTGGAAATTTAGGATCAAGTGGTTGATCCCAAATAGCTAGGAAAGAGGCGAGGAAGTAGATTAATTAGAAATTACTACGTAAACACGTAAAAGAAATTCGTAAATATATTATATATACATATATTTATTAATTTTAATATTTATATATATTATAGAAATATAAAGAAGTTGTTACGATTTACCAAAAATACATATTATTACAAAGAATGAGTTTTGAGGAAAACAAAATAAAATACTGATGAAAGTTAAAAAATGAATATTACTTTATAAGTTGTATACAGTTTATACTTCATAGCTATTTTTAATAAAATAACTTTTGTAATTGAAAAAACTATATTAATTAAATTTTTGAACATTCAATTAATGTTTTTGATGAGTATTGATAGTAAAAATATGTAATCTATACTCTATAAAATATAGTTGATTACATGTATCTATATGAAAAAAATTTTTACTTTTTACCTCTAAATTAATTGCAATTGATATTTTCTATATTTTCATTGTTATAAACATCTCACACACAATTTAAAAAGTTTAAAATGAATAAAAATTATTTAGAAATTTGAAACATTACCAATTCCCTTTGAAAATATTATGCAAATCTATTATCAAATGTTGACAATAAAATTATCATGAAAACTAGTTCATTTTTTCATGGAGTTATATATGTTATGTATGTATATATAAAAATTTGTGAGAAAATAAATGTTGGCAGCACTTCAATTATATTTGGATAATGTTATGATAATATAATATTATCTACAACCCTGGTTCTGTAGGATAAAATAATATCAGCAATGTTAATTAATATTATATATCCTTTATTTATGGTTATATTATCTCTCTCCAATTTGAAAATAGTATAAATAATTTAATTTATATGTCAGTATGTTATGGAATAATTGTAATTAAAAAATATAATTTTGTGGAAAATTATGGAAAAATTGATAAAATTAAAAACTCTTAATTGTCATATTACGTGTAAAATATGTAGAGGATATTTAGTAGATGCCACTACAGTAACAGAATGCTTACATACATGTTAGTATATCCAAATAAAAATGCATGTATACTTTATTTCAAAAGTTTTTTTTTGTTAATTTGATTTAGTTTGCAAAAGTTGTCTAGTAAAACATTTAGAAGAGAACAACAGCTGTCCAACTTGTCAAATTGTTATACATCAATCACATCCATTGCAATATATTAGTTTTGATCGTACAATGCAGGACATTGTGTTTAAACTAGTGCCTGGACTTCAGTTAGGTATATAAAATAATTAAAATATTATAACAACAAAAGTAAATCAAATAATACTTTTATAGATGAAATAAAACGTGAAAGAGAATTTTATAGAATAAGAGGATTGCCATATCCTAAAGAAGTGCCTGCTGGTACAGAAGTCGATGATGATAAAACAGCACAAGATCAAGCAGCAGCGGATTCTGATTATCATAGGACGGATGAACAAGTAACATTTTTTTGTAATAAAATTCTTACTTATATGTTATGTTTGTTAATTATAATTAATCTCTAAAGGTCAATATTGGATTGGAATGTGTTGCGTCACATTTAAAGTCGTTAAAGAAAAAGTTTCTTAGAGTGTCATCACAAGCAACTATTACACATCTTAAAAAATTTATTGCAGTAAAAGTTCTTGAAGGATCAGATAAATACAGAGATGTAAGTAAAAATTTATTATTGCATCACAATTTATTATATTTTTCATATTTTGTTTAGATTGATATTTTGTGTAATGATGAACTATTGGGTAAAGATCACACTCTTAAATTTGTTTATGTAACAAGATGGAGATTTAGGGAACCTCCTTTAAAACTTCAGTATAGACCAAAATTAGATTTGTAAACTGTTTTTTTTATTTTACAAATTTTGAAAAAAAAATTGTATCTTAAATTTAACAATTATAAACTTATTTTATTTTATAATCAGGATTATGTTTTTAAAACGTTTTGTTTTATATGAAAAATAAGTAATCTTTGTATATTAAATATACAAATTAAATTATAATTATATATAAAATAATTTCTGTATAAAATATATTTGTATACATTTTTTATTTAATTGGTCGGGTTTTTTACAATTATTGACACAATTTAATATAATCGGTATATTATAATTATTTTTTATCAAATTGTTTTAATGAATTTATTCCTTTATAAAATTTTATTTTATATAATTTTTTTAGATTGTGTCATAATATATAGTTGAGTATAATTGTTTATGAAAATTATAAAATGTCTAAATAATTTTATAATTTAAAAGAACATTATATCGTTTTTTTAAATTTATAAATTTATGGTAAGATGTTTGTATTCAGAAATAAATTATTTGAAATGGATGTAATAATTTTTAAATTATACTATGAAAGAAAAAAATGTGTGTAAAGAGTGTACTAATCATATAGATAAAATTATTTAGTAAAATTCTTAAATGCAACTCAAACGCCACAATTTATGAACTGTTGTATGATAATGAAATAAATGTCACTTTTCAATTTAATAAAAAAAAATTATCCTTGTAATAATATTACAGTTGTATAATATTAATCAGATTGTGTGATACTATTGTGTAAGTAGATAATATTTAATTATAAAATAGTAATATATATATGTTACAAATTATCAGATTGTGCAAAACACAATTTACATTATTCATTTTAGAACATTAACTAAATTGTGGATATGTACCTCATTTTAATAATGTGCACATAAACTATCATGCTATTGAGTACTTAATAAAATTTAAATGACAATTGACAAAATAATTTTATAAATATATTGATATGTAATTCATTTGTTAATTTATGAAGTGATAAACGTGTAATTTTAATTTTATTTAACTAGTAATAATTTATTAATAATAAATAGTAATGTATATATGAATACTAAATGAATAACTAATTGAATATAATGAAAATATACACATATTAATTGTTCAAAAACCTATTAGTTTTTATTATAATAAATAGAATTACTCAAAAATTAAATATTGTAAAAACAGACAACTGCAAAGTCTAAAGGAAAGAAATTCTGCAATAGGTTCCTGCTAATGATATTTTTGATGCTTATATAGTACAAGTCATTCAGTTAATTAAGAAAGATGTATCAAGCATTTTATTTTTAAAATTCATTGAAATTTTTTTTTAGATACCTACAGAACATTTTTTAATATCTTTCTTAATCACTTGAAACACTTAAATAAGATCAGTAAAGAAATGAATATCATTGCATTACACAAATAACACAGAGATGAAAAATCTCTATACATGTGTGAACAATGTATCAATAATAGCCACAATACATAAATAATTTATAAATACATATATATATTTTAAATAAAGTTCAGGATGTGGCAAATAGATTAAGTAAGAGGGTCCACCCACGAGGAAGCATTATTTATTCTTTTCATTTTGAATAAAGAACCCTGTAAATGGATAGTAAGTGGTAGGGTATTGTCTCTATATCTTTCATCAATTCTTATAACAAAAATAAAGTTTATATTCCTTTATTTTCTTAATTAGTGGATATAATTGCATTGCTAGCAGAGGACTGTACTAACAGCAATATTCCATTTTTAAACATTAAATTGTATATTATAAATTTAGATTTTAAGTATGTATTTTATTATATGGCAACAGAAAGTCCCATCATATTTCCTATAAGAATGATTGTTTATTTTTTAGTAAAACAATAAATAATAGAGAGTACCAAAGTACTGATCTCAAGCTTTCTGGACAGCGGGTGTAATACTAATTTTTATTAAAAAAGAGTTTAGGTTTAACTAGACATTTTATTACAATTAATATTAAACTATAGTAGTCACAAATTAATATGTACAATTAAAAATGATATATTTAACAATTATTATTTTTTGTTAAAGTAATAAATCTTAAATATTTTCAAAATGGATCACTTTATTTTATTTTCTATACAATTACTTGGCATACTTGATTTAAAAACAATGCTATAATAAATTAATATACATTGTTTATAATATTAATTAAAAGTCAAACAATCTTTGATATAAAATATTTCTTTTCAATTTTAATTTGCAATATGAAAATAATTAAAATTTAAGAGTCAGCTTTTTAATAATTTGTCTATATATAATATGAAAATTCTATAATTGTGTACAAAAAAAATTAATATTAATTATTCATTACCAACATGTATATTAATGTTTAAGTAATATTTAATATTAAATGATAAATAAAATCATACGTTGAATTAAAAAATTTAAATAATTTATTTTGGTTTAGTTTCTTGATCTGTAACATATCTAATATAAACATTGTTTTCTGGTATTGGATCTGGATGCACATCTTGTTCATACATATATGAACTACCAATAGCCAAAGAGGAACCTAAAATAGATTATAAATTTGATTATTAATTATTAACACAGTACACCAAACATATATATTATTCTTTGTCTTGCATTCCCAACTATATACGGGGTAAGCTATACTAAATCCTATACCATCATATGACTTAATCTTCAGTTGTTCACTCACACATTTACCTATCTCCTTTTTATCTTCCACATTCGTTTCCATAATAATTCTTATTGCCTTTAATTCAACTCTCTTAATAAAATATCAAAGATAAAGCAAATATCCTAGTTAATTTTAAAATGTTCATACTATGACATAATTGTATATATCCATCAACATGATGCGATCTCATTTAAGTCTTATGATGGACATTAAGTACTGTAGATGTATTTTGGTCCCTCCCACTGAATACCAATATATATATATATATATAAATTTCTTAATGAAATGTTTTGATAAGAAATAAAATGATATATTAAACGTGTACACTATTATAATTAAATCACAAAATACTTTCTACATTTAAATATACCTTACTAGGCATAAAAATAACCTTATAGCATAATTAATGAAAACATGTATCTATCTTAATCATTTTAATGACCTTTTTTTATAAGAAGCAGTCATTTAACATAAAAAAATAAATAAAATATAATAAACCTCAATTATATAAAATAATTTGCTTTTATTTTAACAAGGTATATTTTGAAAAACTATATTTCCATCTTCAATATTTACGAATGACTGATTGAATTAAAATGTGTTGTTTTTTCTGGTTTTATATATAATATTAACGTGTATTTAAATTATATACTTGTTTTACTTACCATCATGACTAAAGCATAGTGATGTAATTCCAGTATTGTAACGATGAAATTGACATAATCTTTTTTTATTAAAACCATCCCAAATATTTACATATCCATCAGATCCTCCTGTGGCAAATGTATTAAATCCTTGATGAAAACTAATAACATATAATTATAAAAAAATAATACAATATAATAAAACACATTTTAAAACTCAGTAATTTTATTTTATCGCTGACATTATTATTCAAAAAAATTGTTTATCAGAATAAAGTTATTACCTGATAGCGTTGACAGGATAAATACATTCAATATCATTGTCTTTTATTCTGTGACATTTAAAAGCATACTTTTTTTTCTGAATTTCTGGAGCTGTATCAAAATATTCAACAGCTACACGTCCTTCAATACTGCTTAAAACATAACCTTGTTTATTTGGTGAGCAACGTATACACCTTGTCTGAAATTTTAAATTAGATTCTCTCCTTTGCATTATATACGCTGTATTTCGTAAATCCCAAACAAATACTTTACGCCCAGCAGTGCCTACTACAAGTTTTTCACCAACGTTACTCATAGTAAATACCTAAGAATAAAATTATATTTAAATTTTTTTTTAAATAAATATTGAAAATTAAATATAATATATACTTTGTCTGGTTGTAGAAGTGTTCCTACACATTGAGATGTTCTTGTATCCCACATTTTTACGTTGCCATCCCAACCACCAGATAAAACTACATTTACTTCATTTGAATATTCAACACAACGTACTGCATTATCATGTGAACCTAACACACTTTCTAGAATTAAAAATATTTTTATTAATTGCGTATAAATAATTCTATTTAAATCTAAATAAATAAAAAATTTTAAATTGTAATATAAACTTACCAGAGTTACTATTTAAATCATACATTTTTAACTTATTATCTAGACCACCACTAAATGAATGAACAGCATCCTATTAAAAATAAAATATACATAAAAATACTTAACCATAATATATAATATTATTTTTAATGTATACATAATGATATAGTATGAATATAGGAAACTAGTAGCTTACCTTTCCTTTATATTTAGTTTACGCCAATAAATATAGATATCAATAATTTATATTTTAAAAAAAATTATGCTACATATGTTTAAATATTTACTTCATAAACCAGCAGTTCTAAGCTATTTTAGTCTTACACTTTCTTGATTATTTGTTATAGCTTATAAAAATCTGGTTTCAAAATTTAGCCTTTTAATAACTTTGAATTACCTATCCCTTATATTATATCCCTTATTCAAAATAATATTTTTAACGTGGTTCCTACTATTACAAATATTTAGAAATTAAGTATATATAATAAATAAAAATATTTTACTTTAATTTGTTTAATGGTAAAAACTTTATAAGAATTAAATTTCTTCTTACTTTATAGTCAAAATTCAAATATAAATTATACTTTTATGTAGGATATACTAATGAATACAAATTTATTAATTATAACTTAACCTGAAAGCTGACATCCAATACAGGTCGATCATGAGTATACTTCGTACGCATATTGTTTGCTTGAACATCATAAAGTCTAACTGAACAATCCCAAGATGAAACTAATAAGAATTGAGATGAACTGGGTCCAAATTTCACAGATGATATTCCATCTTCCGGTGGATTCTTAAGTCTAAACTCTGATCTTGATTCACCGATCATATTAACTATTTATTATTTACTATGAAATACAACTGAATTAAAGAAATCACTTAACGATTATCAACTATAGAAAAATTGCAATAAGATAATGTCTTTAATATTATTTATAAAATTAGTCTAGAATCATCAACAACTAATTCTTATTTATAAATATAAAATTAATAAAAAGAATAAACGAATATCAACGTTAAACACTAAATAACTGTCACTCGTCAAAACAAATATTGGACATATCAACACTAAACAATTTTAATATGAATTCATTTTTAGGTTAAAAAATGATAATATATCAAAATGGATAGAGATAAAATAAAAGATCCAAACGACATTTTGTACACAACTAAAATATGGTTACCATGTTTATTATCACATATTTCCTTTATAATATATAATTCTATATTGATAATGGAATATTTTCTATTCTACTTTAAATTTAAAAGACCTACTCGTACCCATTTAATGAAGGACAAAATATAGGTAATTTGAAATCTCATAATCGACACTCAGGATTTTTGTATTTATCGTAAATAATTATTAGTGCGAGTACAGTTCCATACGTATATCACTATAATCCATTTTGAAATAGTAAATACCATCACATGATTATCACAGTTATTTATGAGCTTATTCCAATTTATCAATTCATACTGTTTACCTATATATATAATATGAGTTATTTTCCCATGTTCTTTAATTCGTATTTGTTATTTATACACCCTATACTTATGTCGAGTAATTTGTGTTGTAATTGTTATGCACATTTATTTCTATTTATGAAGGGTATGTGAGAGTAATTGACAGTAATTTAATTATGTTTCAAAAAAGACATGTAATAACCAATTTTTTTTTTAGAATAAATACATAATTTATATCGTAAGATATAATAAACATATGCACTATAATAAGGTTATAAGACATTTTAATAGAAGCCACCCACTCATGACACTCCCGTATTTGTTAGTTAATTAATATTTAAAAGATTAGATTTACAATAGATCATGATACCAATTCCGCTTTAGGCGTCCAGGTGGGTTACGAGGAATAACTGAGTTTCCTAAGTTTCGGATTAGAGGATTAGATTATAAAGCGTGAATGAAACCTGCTGAACTCCACTGCCTCTTTCCGTACGGTTTTCAAGTGAAAGTCTGTGTGAAGAGTATGATTGGAGATATAATGAGGAGAATTGGTAATTTTTCTGTGGGTGATGTTTTGAAAGCGCTGTATTTTAGTTAGATTAGAAATTTTTGTACTTTCCCATAATTGAAGGCTGTATGTCTAAATTGGTTTAAAGAGAGATTTATAAATAAGCAGTTTGATGTTTAATTTTGTATGTTTGTTATTTTCCATTAATGTTTTAAGTGATCGTAAATGGGAATTTAATTGTAATCTTTTAGCTTTGATATGGTGAGCGTATGTAAGACGTCGATTCAGTATTAAACCGAGATATTTTGCGGTCGAGTTCGATGGGATTTGAATGCCATAAAGTGATACATCAGGACATTGTGCCAGTTTAAGGGTAAGTAGTAGTATGTTTGTAGTATGGACTGGTTTGCTTTGATTGATTTTAAACCGCCATTTTGTATACCAGTCTTCCATTAGTGAAAGGTGATTTTGTAAATTGGTGGAAGCTATGATAGGGTCTGCATTGGTTGACATTATTGCCTTATCGTCTACATAGTCCGCCACTAATGTGAAAGGAGTAGTCGGTTGATCTGATGTATATATATTATAAAGAATTAGGGAGAGAATGCCACCTTGTGCTACCTATATCAGAATCTGCAGAGCCATAATGAACCTGAAAGTATCGATCATTAAGATATAATTGAAGTAGAATGTAATAAGTTGGATGTAAACATTTCTTTAATTCGAGGAATGCGCATATACAAAATAATTTTTTTTCATGGGCAAAAGCACGAAATCCAATTTGATAATCTGGTATAATACTATTTACATAGATGATGGAGAGAATACGTTTAAGCAGAAGTCTTTCTAAAATTTTTGCAAAAAATGGTAGTAAGCTTATCGATTTATAGGAAGTTAAGGAGTTAA
>JAIPRN010002239.1:0-32911 GCA_025469175.1 Geopemphigus sp. TES_GeoC_2020
GCTGCAATTGTGCGAAAACGACTCTGAGTTTTTGGAAACAGTGGTAACCGGCGACGAGACATGGGCTTTTCAGTATGATCCTGAGACGAAAAGGCAAAGTTCTGAGTGGCACACCTCAGAATCACCCCGTCTCAAGAAAGCTCGCATGAGCAAATCCAAGACAAAAACAATACTAATCGTCTTCTTTGGAGTGAAGGGGATTATTCACTATAAGTTTGTCCCGCCCGGACAGACCGACACGACATGGAAAAGTCAATTACAAAAGTGTGTTGACACAGAAGGTGCCTATTTTGAAGATTTTTGATAATTTGTACCTATTCGTTAAATAATTCTCGGTTTTTTTTATAAAGGCTCATTACTTTTGGAACGTACCTTGCATCTCGTATTAGTGTATCAATAACGTATTAAATTATATAAATAATTAGAAAAAATTAATTTGGACGTACACCTTACAAGTTGTAAGTATTAAACTTAAACAGATACATACGTAAAAATAATTTTCATCGGGCTTTTCACAACACCAGCTATGGATTATATCGTCCATCTCTGCGACGCTGTGTAACTCTATATTTGCGTCATCCACGCCTGCTGCCGCTACAGATGAAATATAATTTATCGACTAAAAAGAAAACAATTATATTCGAATATATTATTTTCAAGTTATTTAAACTCAACCTTCGACATGGGATAAACTCTTTAGTTTGACCATGGATTCTTCATCATTTTTTTGTTTGGGTATTGGCCGTAAATGGTAATTGCTTATCCTTGGTCAATATTGTAGGACACGTTTCCTTTTCAATTTCTGTAGTTTTCAGATATGGTTTTAAATCGTCGTTGATATTATTTGAGGAAATTTTATTTTTGGCCTTTGATTTCTTCTTTTTTGTCTTCGACTTATTCAATTTACTATATATATATATATATATGTAATATTTTTACTACAATAGTTTTTTATTTTATTTAATATAATTTTTATATAGTTTAAGTGGCTATTCTAATTGGCGTGAAAGTATAATAAGTCTAAGTATTTCGTAGAGTAAGAGAGAATCCGGATTTGGTAGTAAACAATTGTATATTGTCGGGAAAAAAGGGTTTCTAATTTTTTGAAATTAATACGAATTGATAAAAACACACGTTCAATGTTATTAAATAGAGAATATCTGCTGTAGACATAAAGTGTTCTAGCTTTAAAAAAAAATGTTCCTATCAAAGTCACTCGTTAGACAAACAAAGGAACGCCTATACTGTAAGTTTCTCAAATAGTTTTCTGTAACCAGTTTTGGCGTACGCATACTTAACATGGTCGATTACTAAAAATCATAAAGAAAAAAAATGTCTAAAAAGAGTGTCAAGACGAATTTATGGACTAATAACAGAAAATGGCGTGTCGATAATGAGATCAAATACATAAATCCAAATATGAAACAATTCAATGCCAATCAAAAACACATTCGAATCCAAACTGAACAATGTCACGGAATTACAAATTTTAATAATTAGTTAAAAATCGTGCAACGTAATTTATTTATGTATATATCTCAGCCGTGTTGATTTTATAATTGGTCATTGTGCCGATGCTAGTTTTAGTGACATCCATCGTCGACGTTCCAACATCAATCGCCATTGGCTTTTTGAACGTGACTTTTGTTACTATCGACGGACATTCGTCCTTTCGTTCTTTCGCGTTCTTATCGCATGTTGTAATTGTGAGCTTCTATTTTTTTTTATACAAAACGATCGATTAGATCGTGTTTAGCGTTTTACACAATCAATGGTAAATTTAAAAATTGTCGTCCGTCCCCGATTCATAAAATTCCCCCATAATACACGTACGGGCTTTATCGCAAGTACACCAAAATATTTCCTAGGTACTATTTCGTATCGCATTCATATATCTTCTAATTGATAAATAATTTATGTTTTTTTTTTAACTAATTAGGTTTTACTTATATAACCCAAAACGTGTGAACTTCGCGTATATCATTTTTATGGATACATTTTTTTGAAATTGAATCGAATTATCGCGGATATAGGTAAAGTTAAATACCAATTATATTATATTATTATAATTATATCGCCAACATTTGGGCGTGAACGCTAATTAAGAGTTCGTACGAAATCTTTGTACAAGAACCTGATCCAGGTGCAATAACGAATTGAGAATCGACCTTCGGCTCACATTTCTGTGTTAGATCAACCATTTGTAGTAAAACGTTAACCGACCGGAATTCTCGTCCCGTTTAACGAATCGTGCATGGATAGTACGAATGCGGCGTATCCATATATACGCGGTAGCATTCAGACCACCGCCAGATGTCACGCTTTTGTTAAACTACGAACGGGAACGCCTTAACCGTCCACGGTGTTCGAGTCCCTCGGACTTTGATTACCATATCCAGAACCGAACGAACCACTCGGTAGAATCCGTTTGCCCATATTTAATACCGAATATATAACACGCGTCATACATATAGTACGGATCGCTAAGAACTACGATAATCGTCGATGTTTCATTTCAAATGGGCGTCGGTGTCACCACAGCTCACAGAAATGATTGGCCGCTATCGTAAAACTTCTCTCGGCGAAAAATTATTAACGGAAATCTGTAAAAATCGACCGGAAATACGGCAACGTGGCGCGTCGGTATGTGCGGACAACGCGTGATAGCGTATCGGAAACGCCACGCTTTTGCGAAAATACGAACGGGAACGCCTACACCGTCCCACCGAGTACCTCGGACATTTTTATAACCAATCCTAAACTAAAGGAACCGCTAGATTGAATCCTCTTTAATGCAACTTAAATACCGAATAATGTAAATAACGTCAATAGGCCATTAGCGTTAGGTGATCCATCTTCGTGTACGGCGTTCGTGGTACGTCAGAAGTTCACGTGAATTCAATATCGAGAAAGAAACGTGCCACTGAATTGTAGAATGACCGTATACAGTCACGCGACACGTCGTTTTGTTTACAAAATCGAGGTTAGGAGAAAAAACGCATTTCCAATATATTTATTTCAAAATAATTTGACAAATTCTAGGTAAACTATTAGAAATTAGAAAAAAAATACTTTAAAGAAACGCGATAATTTTTTTCCCGTGTCTTTTGATCTATGGTTGCAGAGAAATTGGCTCGTATTGAACCGTACGGTAAAGCTTAACGCGAGATCCGAATGTGGATCACAGTGATTAACTTTGGGGATTGGATGACCGCAACCAACGTACCGACGAGCACTTTACCGTATACGTAAGGAAATTACGTAAGGAAATTTCGATTGGAGCGAGTCGTTTCATGAACAAACGCTGCCAGAGTTTGTACAACAAACTTATTTTTTTTATTTATAAGCTTTGTAGTATACATTTCAGCTTGACACTTAACATAGTATATTTACAACATTATGAAGAAAATCCCGATGAATAAAAAAAAAAAATGTTTTTTTTTAAGGATAACTGTAGGATTGAAGTTATTAAAGATACTGTAAGGATTTAGTGCTAAATTATTTTTAAGAAGAAATTGGGAAGATTGATTCTATCCGAAAAAAGTTTAGAGCAATGAAAAAGAAGGTGAAAGAAGTTGCAAATATCGGGTGATGAATGACAGGAACAAAAAGGAGATAAATTGAAATCTAAATAAAAAGAGTGAGCTGGTAAAAAGTTGTGTCCTAATTTTAATTTAATAAAGGAGATAATGTGCGATCTATAAAGATTGAATTAAGGAACTAAGGGAGATGAGGGATTTTAGTGACGATTGTTTTGTTCCATTTCCCAGAAGTTGTATGTGACGACCGTTCAGCCTTCCAAGCTTTTAAAATAGTAATGTGTAAATGTAGTAAAAAGTCAGTAATGGGTATTTTATTTATTGAATTTGTAGAATGAAAGGGAAGGAATCTGCTATTTCATTTCCCTCAATTCCCACGTGACTTGGACTTCATACAAAATTGATACATACAAACTTATGAGCGAATACGAAGCGAAAGAGGAGAGATATGTGATTTGAAAGAATTTGTCATGATTGAATACAGAATAGATTGAGAATCAGAGACAATTAATTACTTTTTCGAAAGATTTTAATAAGGTGTAGGGCTTGAAGTAAGGCATATCCTTCTGTAGTAAAAGAGAAAAAATGGAAAAGGGAATCTGAAAGAGATAAAATATTCAAAAATAAACACAAAGAAGCCAGCGGAGTTTTTTGATACTGAGCCATCAGTGAAAACTAAACAAAAATATGGAAATTGCTCTGTTATATAGGTACGAAAAAAATAATTTAAAGTGTATGGTGATATATTAATTAATGAACTATGAAAATAACCTAAGAAATATGGGTCGATGACAATATAAGGAAGAGATATCAATGATAAAAATGAAGCCTCATACAACAAAAGACGTTTGTTTTGACGCATAATATAAGAAAAATTGAAAACAGAAAGACCGACTGAAGCTAGAATGGAAAGGAATTTAGAAACATATTACCGAGAAATAATTATGTTGTAAAAAAAATTGAAGATTAGAGAAGTTAGATTGAACAAAGATTTAAGTAGAAACTTACAGGCTAGCCGTCTACTCCTAATCTCTACCGGAGGACAGTAATATTCTACTTCCAGACAGATTAAAAAATAGACCTTAACGCCCCAATCACTGAGCGAAAACAAGCAGATAGGATTGCGTTTAGTTTTTTCTTGTGTTTAAGATGCGTAAGAAAAGAAAGAGAATCCATAGTCAGATTTAGCCCTAATGACGGATTTAAAATTAATAGCAGAAAAGACGGATGGGAGCCCCATTTAGTGCCAACCACAGAACGTAAAATGTTGGCCTATTTTTAAATCGCAGAAAGAACATAGTGATAATGGGGCACCCATCTAAGTTTTGGGTCCAGTACTATGCTGAGATATTTGATAGACTCATTTACTATTAATATAATAATAGTATTTATTGGCTATTTGTTTTTATGTTCTTATGATTAATTTAAGTATTATAGAGTATTGTGTTGAAAATTACTGAAACATACATATTGCTTTTTAACAACATATTCAAGTACACATTTTATTAAGGGTGTCATTGAAAACTCATACTTGAATTCAAATTTCGCGGTTACACCACTTAAATTCAAATTCAAATATTTGATCACTAGGTGCCTTTTAAAATTTGTAGAATAACTAAATTCAATATTATAACAGTAAACTTTATTCATGTTGCTTTTAAATTATATATGTTTAGACTTAAAACACTAAACTGCCTAATTAATTTTTAGAACTTGTTAACATGTTTTCAAACAAATAAAAATATTTGACTGGAAAAAAATTTCTAATTTTAATTTATTGAATGTAAATAATAATTAGACAATATTATTAATTATAAATACTAAAAATCTTTTTAAAAAGTGGTTTATTTAATAGTATTTCACATATGATTTATATAGATCTAATATAAATTTTAGTTTGTTTTGGAAATAATAAGAATAAAAAAATGTACATATCATTTAATTATAATTAGAATATTTTGTGCATATTTATGAGAGTTGATACCTACATAGATTTAATTATCTAATAAATTCATTTTTAAATACAAAATTTTAAAATTTAGTAAATAATTGTATAATATACCTACAAGTAATAATTATAGTATTACATTCCGAAAAAAATGTATGTTTTAATAATTACATTTTTCTCAATCTTAAATTTAACAAAAGGCTATCATATACATATTTATGTCATTGAAAATATATTAGGAGTACTATATTATTAGTATTGTGTAGCTATAAGGCTTTTTTAGAGTAAAATAGTTGCTAATATCAAAATTAATTTACATTTTAAATAATTTTTTACATTTATAGATTTAATTTTTATAGTCATAACTATTGTTTTTCAAAATTAATAATAAAAATTAAAAAATAAATTTAACATAAATGCCACGCTTTAAATTTTACATGCTATTTTAAAATAAATATAAAAGAAAACAACTAATTTAAATATGGCATATTCTTAACTAATTATCATGATTAATGAACAAATAATTAATCACTCGATAAAGGTAAATATATAAAATAAAAATAAACATGGATTTGTGTAATATAAATACTAATTTTTAAAAAACCAGACCATTTATAATTTTAAATAAATATATTTAAACATCATTCTTTTCATATTGTATATTACATAAAAAAACAAAATTAATTTTATTGTGAATATAAAAATTTTATTTATAATCAAAAGATATCAAAACTACCAATTTTATTGAGATGACTTAGACAAAATGATAACAGCACTTGGAACTAACCCTATAAAAATAAAAATTTAATTAAGCAAAAATAAATTGTTTTCATATCTAGAATATAGCATTCTTTCAATTTTAGATTTAAAAGTAAATTAATAATATATCATTATTATAATAATGTGGTTTTCGTTTATTAATTGTTTATTCTATCTATAATGACTTATATAACAAAATCATCTCTAAGCACTTAATCTATACAAGTCATTATATATAGAATAAAAAATTAATAAAATTGTAACAAATTGTGTATAGTTGATATATTATTTATGATACATATTTTTTAATTTATCCTATAGATTTTTCATATGTAATTTAAAACTACCCGAAATTTGCAAACAAAAAAAATAATAAAAATGTCAACATATTTGTTTTAAATATAGACAAAATAATTTTTTTGTATTTATAACTCAAAATATAAAACAAGATTTTATATATATATATAACATAATTTATCATATTCTTAAATATAATCTTCTAGTATTGCATTAAATCATATTTAATACAGTAATGTATTCTTACTATCAAATTTAAACTAATATTAGAAATCTAGTCTATATGTGTTTCTTTTAAATCAATATTCATAATATTTATAGTTTAACAATTTAAAAAAAAACAACAAAGAAGTAGCTTTTAAAAATTTCAATCATACAGAATATTTTATATTGTTGCAACTCACAAATAAAATAATATATAATTAAAATTTGTTATAAAGTTTATAATTTTTATCTAAAAAACAATTTACAAAATCTAAGATTAATATTTAACATTACAATTATATCAATTTTATTTCAAAATTATCATTAATACTGATTTTAGTTAGACTTTAATGATACCAATACAATTTAAAATTGTGAAAAGTAATGATTATGAGTAATGTTATGTAATGATTATGAGTGCTGTAAGTTACATTGACAGTTTTATTATTTTGAATTAAAGCAATCATAAATCAATATATTCGAAAAACTAATGGAGTAACAGTAGTAGTTTATTATATGATAAATAAAATAAAAATATATCAGTTTACATTACATTTTGAACTCTTACAAATACAAAAGGTATCTTTGTCCAAAACAAATATGTTGACAGTTTTACAATTTGTTACATTTTTAGGATTTTTAAATTACGCTTTCGAATATACGTTATATTATAGCAATAATATATAATATATATTTTTGCAATATAATCGAAAAACACGTAAAATAAATATAATATAAACTAGATAAAATTTGCTACCAGAAAGTAATATATGACAAAAATCATCAAAGTACTCATTTTACAAAAAAATATTTATAAACAAAATAAAAATAATACATTTGCTTCATGCACAATCTAAAATAATTATAATACTTAGGTTGGCTGAAAAGTAATGCAAAAGTTAATATAACAGGTTATTTTAGGTTGGTTCTACTTTATAGTTAATATACCCCGTGTAACAATCAAGCAAAGTTGTGTTAAAATCTATCCACTTGCTTTCAATCAACGCCATCATAATGGAGTCAAACATAATTGCTAAGTCACACATCTAAAATAATGTGCAGTGATCAAACTTATACCGGTTAAAATTTCAATTCTAGTGATATTCATTGTCGACTAAAGAGACATTAAAGAATTTTAAAAAATGAGTCTCGTATAAGAATCAATAGAACTGATAACATCCAACACACATTGTTCACTACTGCAATTGCAATTGAAAAATTAAAATTTATATCCATTGTAGATTCATCCTATAATTTAGATTTACCTCTATACAATTGTCATTTTTTTGAAACTTAAAGAAGTACCTAAAATATATTCAATTTATCACAGAAGTTAAAGTGAAGAATGTCATGCAGTTATAGATGTAGTAAAGATCATTAGTTATTTTTATTCGCGGAATGAAAAAACTTGTTTACCATTGAGATAAATTTATTGAGCATAGTAAGGATTATGTTAAAAAATAAATATATTTTATGGAAAATTTTGTTTTTTTGTTTTATTTTAATACCTTATTTAGTATTCAAATTATGACAGCATGTGTAACCTTCAGTCAACATATGTAAAAAGAAAACCCTTCGTTTTAAATTGAATTATTAAAAATAAGATATATTTATAAATAAATAATTTTATATTTTTTAGAATATATTAATTGTAATTATATTTTTGAAAAACAGATCAATAACTTTTTAACTTCATTTTAATAGATAAGATAATTTTTTCATCTTAAAAATATTACCTAATTGATCAAGTGGCTTATCATAATCATCATTTGTAAATACTTTTCTTGGAAAACTAGTCATCAGACTAAAAGGAGTGTTACCATCAGAACGATTAAGTTCAATATACACTCTTACAGCTGCCAGCATTTCTTTAACATTGAATGTTTGGATAATTGTTTGACCATTTGTAAGGCGAATCTAATAAACAAATTAGTTTTAATAATATTGTAATTTCTAATGATAAATATAGCTTATATCTTTATATACATATAACATTATATTATTCTTGTATGTATTTTAAAAGTAAATAAGCCGTTTTTACTTTCTTTATTATAAAAATTTTATCATTAAGCACAATAAACTGATTTTAAATTAAATTAAATTATGAATTGAAGTTGTTAACAAAATATGTAATAGAAAATTGATAAAAATTAATTTAATATTTATCACTAATTTTAAATAATTATAATTATGAAAATATGAAATATAATATAATTATTGAATAGTTATGTTATATTAATAATCATAAAAAACCAAGGAATACATATAGACATAATGTAAAACAAAGATATAAACTATATGGGTGAAAAATTATTACCTGCAATTTGGTTTCTTTGTAATCCTTTTCTTGTTTTTGTGGACCTAATACACTTATTGGTGTCACATCTTTTGGTTGTTCTTTTTCAGACATCTGACCAAACAATTTTTTCCTAGCTAATTTATCTGCTTCTATTTGAGCTTTTACTCGATCACGAGCTACTTTTTCTTCTTGTTTTTCACGTTTTCTTTCATCCATAATTTTTTTAATATTTTCATCTTCAAGCCTCATAGAACAAAAATTTGAAAATTAAACTTTATTATATAGAACAAAAAGCGTTGTCAAAAGAAATTTTATAAAATTAAATGTACTTTTTTTTGGCAGCGGCCAACTCTTTTCCAGAGCGAATTCGAATTTTTTCTTTTTGTATTTCTTCTTCCTTTTCTTTAGCCTCTCGTTCTCTACGCTTTTCCTTTAAACGTTCTTCTAGTTTTTTCATTTGTTCCTTTTTTTCCTCTTCAGTTAATGGTTTTTTTTCTTCAGTTGATTCTGAAAAGTTGCTATGACCAGACTTCATAGCGTGATATTCTAATGCAGTAGTGTCAATAAATAACTTGTTACAGCTAGAAACATTATTCAAAGTATTGATAAACTTGAAAAAAAATTTGAATTAAAATGTAACACATAAAATATGTTATTAAATACAAATAAATGTATATAATTAAAATAAGCTGTGTTATTTACTCTTCACATTTGTATGATTTAGCCACAGCTACAGATGAAGATGATGATGAAGTATTAATTTCTGATGTTGTATTTGAAGAATTATCTAGAGAAGTTGATGGTTCCATATCATCATTATGCGCCAGTAACCTTATAAAATAAATAATTTAATATTTTATAGTTAATTGAAATATGAAGGTTATTGAAATAAAATAATTTTTTTTAGTTTCCTTTGAAAATTATCTCTTTTCATGGATTAAGTTTATAAGTTTTTCATTATCATTCTTTTTAAACATATTTATTCAAATTAAATAAAAAAAATGACATAAATCATATAGTATATACAACAATCGTTACATAATTTATTTTACAAATACAATTTTAACTTTTTGAATAATCAAGTTATAATAGTAAACTCGGGATTATTTTAGCCTGAGTCAAATTTAGACATAAGTTATCATAGACCTATACTATTACAGTATTAATAAAAATTGCCAATGTTTTTTAAGACTACTAGACATAGACTATAAAATTTGGATTTGATTTTATTATTTACTTTTCAATAAATAGTAAACTTAAAACTCTGGATCTAATAGTATTGATAAATTAAAATTTAACCAATTACTAGATTTATTTAATAAATAATTTAATTTAATTTTAATCAATACAAATATATGTAGTATGTTTACAGAAGTGATATGGATATTTCAGAAATGTACTTATAGCACCAAAAATATTTAAGTACACAATTTAATTATATTCATTATTTAAATACATTTCAATAATTTAATTAATATTAAGAAATTAATTTATTTTAAAGTTTATTCATTTTCATAGAATAAGTTATCGTTAATATTATATCCAAAATACATTATATAATGATGAATGATTAGCATTATTTTGAAATTAAAAAGTACTTTAGTACACACTTGATAAAATGAAGAAAAAATAATTTTATTTAAATATGTTTCTTTAGTTTACATTTTTTCTGCATTACAAGTAATATTTGAATATGGGGTTTTCTTAATATATGTTTTTATTCTTAGTATCATTTTAAAAAATATTGAAAATAGAATTTTTATTAGAATTAATTATTAGATATTAATACAATAAGTACTATGTACATATTAAAATATAATAAGCATAATTAATATTACAAATAAAAATATCTAATATAAATAATTAGTAAAAAATATTAAATTTTTTAGTTTCATCGTTGGTACATAATTATATTACATATAAATATATCTTACCATTCCATAGCAGGTTCAACACCTACATTTCCAGTAATAGAAACACTCTTTTCTCTAAAAAATATGCAATAAATAATATAAAATATTTAAATTTAATAATAAACTTACACTTTTTCCTTTTCAAAACCCATATCAACGAGTACTCGAATAGTTTCTTCAGACATAATGATAAACGTAATATAATAAATAAATTACAGCAAACTAATTAAGTTCTTAAAGGTTATTAAAATAAGAGCTTCAATTTTAAATATATTATCTTTAAACTAACACTTGTCACTTAATTATAAGCCAATTTCAACTTCCAATTTCGGCAATGATAAAGCTCAATACTCAAAATTCAGGATTCAGTAACCACTAATCACTATAGCTAGTAAAAAAAAATCCTGTTTATTTTCGACGATAACTTCATATTTATTAATTTATTGTTTATATTATTTATATTCATTTATACAGTTGTTTGTTAGTACTACCATTATGACCATACTTTAACCATGTATTAATAAACATGGTTATCACTAAAACTATGTGTTATTACCACATGTATACTAATACTAGATAGCCGTCTTCTCGATATCAATGAAACACACCGCCATATGCAAAGAATACAACTCTATAAACAAACGTTATCAATTACATGGGTGATATCAAACAACGATGATATTGTTTATATTTTATAAATGATCATCGATATATTGCAATTGTAGTAATTTATTTCTGTTTGGAATCTTACCTAACTGAAAATGCCTACTTGTTGTGTTGTTCCAAATTGTAAATCATGAGAAAAGGCTGGTAGCAATATCCACTTTTTTACATATGTACAATTAAACGTTTGTTATAGTTGAAAACAAGAAAATTACAGTTTTAAATATAACTAGATTTCCAATAAACGATGGAATTCGTTTGGAAAAATAACTGTTGGCTATAAATTAGCTTGGATTTATTCCAAACAAGTCAACTAGAATATGTAACATCCATTTTTTAACAGCAGATTTTATTGATACTCCAGGAGGTAGTTATAAGTTAAAACTTAAATCAAATATAGTACGTCAGTTTTTACTGGTAGACTTGTAGCATTAAGTAAATCATTATAAACATATAACAACATGTTTTAACGCATATGTAGTTTATTTTTAAGATTTGTATTTTATCTGCAGCTTTAACATCCACTAAATCGTCTATTAATCAGTCAGATGTTTTAAATACAACACCAACAAATACTTCAATGCCTGTTGATTCAATATGTGTCACACCAACAACTAGTCAAACATCAATTAAAAAACAACCTTTACCATCATCAAGTGATAATGAAGCTAAAGACAATTTATGACAGATACTAAAAAAAAGAAAGTAACAAATTCCCCAGTACTTATTACTTCATTAAAAACAAAGCCCAAACTAGAACTCAATTGAGGAAAAAAAACAAATTAGGCTGTTGAAACAAAAATTAAAAATACGGAAAGCTTATATAGCTTTATATAAGCAATATAAAAGGGTTCTTAGATGATTTAAAAAACAAAAGTACAGTAAAAAGACCCATAAAATGTTATTTTTGTAATGATAAATATTCAAACATGTTTTCAAATATTTTTTTTTGTATAGATATATTTTTATTTATGTATAATTATACTTTTAAAGAAAATACACTTTAAAAATATAACTTTAAAACCATTTTACATTTTTAACCAGGTAACTTTTTCTTAGTCATTATTTATTTTCAATATTAGACCTATGTCAATACATGGTAAAATAATAAAATGTAAATAACAAATATTTCTTTTTATATATAATTGATAAATATATTTTTATTCTATAGAATAACTTATTTATAAATAAAGTAACAGAATTTCTTGCATTAACACCGACATATATTTATTTATTTACAATATTAAATAATCAGGAATGTTAGATGATGATTTAGAGGATATGATACTTAGTATGTTTGAAGGCATTTCCAGCAATATTTTTAAAAATCAAATTAAAAATGCAACTTGTGCTAACATTACATTATTACTCACCAAAAGCTTATGTTTTCTGTCGGTAAATAGCTTCTCTGCATATTTATTTCATTATGCATAATTTAAATGTATTATTAAACATTGCTATTTGCTTGAACAAACTTTTTTGCTTTATTTCATTTTAAATAGATCCATTCTTAGTTTGCCTAATATATCAGCTATACGGAATTGGACATCTTCTGTTAATGCAGAGCCAGGGTTTTTACTGAAGTTTTTGATTCTTTAAAAACATTGCCATTAAAAGACAAACACTGTAATTTGATCCTAGATGCAATGGCGATTAAAAAGCAAATAGTATAGGACAAAAGAAATAGCAAATATGTTGGCTTTAGTGATTATGGTAATGAATTCGGTTTAGAAAGAACAAATACACCAGCTACTGAAGTTTTAGTTTAAACGGTAAGTTGAAAATTCCTGTCAGATATGTTTTTCATAACAAAATTGGTGCTTCTACTCAAGTTGAACACATTAACTCAGCACTGACCCTCTCACATAATGCTGGACTAAAAGTTTGGGGTATGAAATGTGATGGGGATTTTAATTATTTTTCTAGTATGAAAATATTGGAATACTTATTCGATAATATAGATAATTATGACTTGAAATGCTGGTTTAACCATCCTATTACAACAGAAAAAGTATTTTTCATACCAGATTCATGTCACACAGTTAAACTTGCTCAGAATACTCTGGTAATTATAAAATATCGATTTCTAATGAAGGAACTATTAAATGGAGTTACATTGATCAGTTGTTTGAAGCTCAAAATAAATTATCATTCAAATTCGATAATAAATTAAGCTAGGATTATGTTAAGTGGCAAAATAATAAAATGAAGGTGAAGCTTGTAGCACAAATGCTAAGTGCATCAACAGCTGACGCATTCACTTTTTTGAAAAATATGCATTTGGAAAATTTTAATAATGTAGATACCACAGTTACAATTTGTAGAAACGTTGACTGTATATTTGAGTTTTTGAAAACCAGGAATCCATTTGGAAAAGGATTTAAATCTCCAATATTTCCCTTAAATGTTGAATTTTTAGAATCAGTTGTGGTTCCTATAAATATTATATATGATTACATTATTTATTAATTCGTGGTTTTGACTAATATTACAAAACATATTTAAAAATAAAATTTAGTTCTTATTTTTAAATAATAATTTTATATTATCAAAAATATTGATAATAGTCTAATATTGATAACGTTTGTTTATCGAGTTGTATTCTTTGCATATGGCGGTGTTTCAACTTATTCTGGGGTGGTGTAATTGAAGACGGCTATCTAGTATTTGTATATATCTGTGGTTATTACCAAAGTTGTTAGGTTATTAACAAAAATATTTTTTCTTTTACATTTTATGACGATATTTTTTTCACAGTTTATTGTGTGTTATATTTATAATATAAGTTAATTATTATATTATATATATATGTATTAATTATATTATATTCCAAAAGTGTAATAGCATCTACAATTCTCAATTTCAAAAATTATAATTCGCTGCACTTCTGTTAATTTATAAAAAGGTAACATTTTTTTACATAAATTGATATAATAAAAAACCTATTATTATATTAATTGTAAAAACATATAATTCTATAGTGATTATTACGTGCAAACAATACATTTTCACATACAAAAATTTAAAATTATTTTTAACTTTAAGTTTTCTTTTTCTTTGGATATATACCTATATCTAATATATGCTACAATTGTAAATTTAAAATATAGTATCTGCTTATCTTAATATTTATATTTAGCAGTGGTTGCTAACCACGTTTTTTTATTTTTATTACAATAATTAATAGTGTATGGAAAGATATATGGTCTGCTAAATAGTACAAATCAATCATTTCAGTTATCCCTTTTTCCCCTTGGTTGTTAACTCCGAGCTTTCGAGATTCCTCATTGTGTCCTTTGCTAGATTAAAATTCGGTCATAACAGATTACTGGCCTATTTTTTTGTTGGATCAAAATTCTCTTTTGTGTATGGAATTCTACTTCAGAACCTGCAAAGGGAAATTTCATTCACATTTTTTTTTATTGTCCCAGTTCGTCTCTTTGCAGTTCTTCCATTTTTTCCTTTTTATTCGACAATAATATTGTCTAAACAAATCTTGTCCTTTCATTATATCTGATCTTATGTTTTTATTCACTTCGGGTTTCGTTATTTGATTCTTTTTTTCCTTATCTTAGCACTATTATATATATATATATCAATTCTTTACCATTTTTAATTCACGGTAGATAATATTTTCATCGTATTTAATTTTCTTTTTTATATATTTCTGGTCTTGGTTCCTTCATATAATTACTTATTTTTTTAAATGTTTAGTTACAATATACAGTTTGTATTTAGCTTTTTAAAAATAAAAAATTCAATTTTATGTTTATTTTTTTTTTGTATATGAGTGAAAATATACGGTTTTAGATATTAGAAGAACATTTGACATTTTCTCTATCTTTTACATGCACAACAAAGCAACAACATGTTTATAACTAAATTTATACAACCTACACTTGTTTAAAGATTGTGATTTGCAAAAATTGAAGAGAATACTTTTAAGTGCTTGATTTTTAAGTATAATAATTCCATTGTTTTGTATTTTAGCTTAAAATAAAGTTATATTCTGATATTTTTGGTTATCAAAAATACTTTCATATAAATATGATGAACATTTATTAAAATTAATTTTTAATCATTTTTGTACTTGTTAAATAGGTTATAGGTTTAATTCTATTTTACGGAAATTTTGTGTTAAATATTTTGTTTATATATAAAAATAACATTACGACTAATAAATGTTTATGAAAAATAACTTGATAAAATATGTAAGTAGTAGTTAATTAATAGTAATTAATTAATTATGTATGGTTCATAACATTTTTACATTTAAAAATTATTTAAATTTTTTCTTCCTAATTTGCTTTGAAATGTGAACTCGTTCAGTAAATTATTTTTTATATGTAGTTTTAAAAATATATACCTAAAATTATTATTTCAAGAGATTAGAAATTATACTTATAATATGTTTAATATTATTGTATATATCATTTTGTTATTTTTTAAAGATTTCCAAACTTATCAATCTTTTAAATGGCTTTTGAAATTAAAAATTCTGGCAAACCAAGACAAGTGAGGGGTACTACTGCTTACAAATATCGAAATTTATTTGTATTTGGTATATTTGCTGCCAGTGGACTTTCTTGGTTACTTTTTGAGTGAGTCTTCTTTGTAGATGTTTAACAATTTATAAAAAATAATATTAATATATAATCAAAATAATACCTAGTTTGTTTTCAATTTGAGAACTAATATATTGATATTTATATGAATATGATAATAAATCAATTTTTTATATAAAATTTCATGACTGACATTTCTAATAACTAAGCAAAAAAAATTGAATACTTATACTAATGTTATAATTATTAAACCTAAATTATGAAATTACAAAAATATATTTTTAAACACTAAGCAATACAAAATATAGGAATATTTATTACTTAAAAGCTTTTATATAATTTTATTTTTTAAAATTCAAATATAAATAATTTGATAAAAATTGTATAATGTCCAATTTAAAAAAAACATTTTACAGAAATGTTTTAAATAGTTTAGGCAGTGGTTTTTGTTATTCCTAATCAATTTTATAAATTTTATTATATTATAGAAATAATTCTGTGTATATATTTACAAACACTCAAATGTTTAAATTAACAACGTGAATGGAATGTACATATGTTTAATATCCATTCTTTTTTTACCATCAATCAAATATATAACCAAATTTAATATTTATTCTCTATATACATATATATTTACAATATATCTATATTGTTATAGATTGATTTTTAAATAAAGTCGCTCATTTAATTTTGTATAAAATAACTTGATTCTCTTTGCCATTTCAATATAAAAGTCTTAAGTACATAAGGTACTTAAAAAAATAATATACATATTTTAAACAATTATAAGAAAAACTTCCAATACTGAGATTGAGTAGGTATTTTAGTAATTGTTTTTGATTTTTATATATTTATTTAACATTATTATTGAGTGATTATTAAAGATGATAGTATTTTTAATAAAAAAATATTTACTTAGAATATAAAATATTTTTTTTTATTTATTCGTGTAGCAAACATAATCAAAATAGTTCATACATATATAGGTTCTTAAGACCTTAGTTATTTTTATATTATGGATAGTTAAATATAGTTATGTACATTTTGATTAAATATTACTGTTACAGTTTAATATTTCAATCCTAATAAATATTTAATTTATTACGTATTTTATATATAAATTATGTAAGCATATAAAATAGAACGAAAAATATGTTTAATTTTTTTTATTTTATAGATTATTGCCTTCTACAAAAAGAGTAAAAGAACGAATTTACAGTGGTTATTGGGATCGGACACCAGAAGATCAGTATAGATTAGAAATGATAAAGCGTAATTTGAATCCTGATACAAAAGATCTGTTGCGTAGAAAAGAAGAACTTATGACAAGAAAAGAAGATCCTTTAGAACAAATACAAATATAATGTTGTATTTTCTTTTAGTTTCTTATATATTTATAATATTTCGTGTTCTTAATTTGTAGAAGTAAATACAATTTTAGTTTAAAATGAATATATTTTCACAATCTAAATTATCATTAAAAATAAAAACAACAAATAATACGTTATCAACTACTAGTATAAAGTAAATAATAAATTATATTTAATAATAATAAATAATTGTATTTTAATTTATTTAACTTTTTTCAGTAAACCGGAAATTAATGATTCTTTAAAATCTGAGTACATTTCGAATAATAGTATGACAGAAAGTGAGAGTTTTGTAGAAATTTTACATACTGTTCAATCACAAGATGAAAACGTTCCTGTATCACAAAATGTTTTTAAAACATCACCTGTTCAACATGAACCAAATATAATTAAAGAAAGTAAACAATGTCCTGTTTGTTTACTAATGGTAGATGTGAAAAATGTCATTAATCATATTAAATCTTGTGGTTCATCACATAAATTATCATCTGAAGTGCTTATTAAAGCTGTAGATCTTCAAGAACGTCAAACTGCTGAAAGAGAAGCTTTAGGATTACCTAAAATAACTAAAAATAAAGATGTAAAAAAAAAAATTAAGCGTAATATTAAACAAAAAAAGCTAAAGGTATAAATCATATTTATATTTATATAAATCTTATTACAGTTAAATAATTGAATTTTAGATTGGAAATGATTGTAATTTGGATTTAGCTTTAGCTATGTCTGTTTCTTTACAAGAATCCAAAGAAGCTGAGATAATAAAAGAATCTGAAACTCTATTAGAAGCAGGATTAGAAAAAGAAGCTTTAGAGAAAAGAAAAACATTGGAAAGCTTTGGTTTTATATCAAATCAAACAGTTAAATTTAAATCTAAAGGTTGTATATATTTTTAACTACAAATATGTGTTACATTTAGTAGTAACTCATAGATTTATGATAATAATAATATTAAATAAAATAATAACCTGTAGCCAAAAACATATAAAAGAAATTATTAATAATTAATAATCTACTGATGTGTGCATTAAAAAAATATTTGTTACGCGGTTATACATTAAACAAATTATAGTATTTATTTTTACATTTATCATAATTTATGTATAAGAAATATGTATCACCAAGCTATTCTCTTGTCATAAATTCTGTTTTACTTTCTAAACTAAAATATTTTATTTTTTATTTTTCCCTTTTTCATTAAGACTATTTTAAACTATAATTTTTACATCACATGTATTTAATTTAAATAGTAGAAACAGTAAATCAGTGTAAAACAATTATGATTTTGTATGTGTGTGTGTGTGTGCGCATGCGCACATAGTCAAATAAAAATATAGTAACAACAATAAATATTTGTAATATTATATCATTTAGTTTTTTGTAATTTTGAAAATTGACAGCAGGCAGTGCTATGAAATGAATAATATAAACAGTGCAGTATTTTATAATTCAAGTTTCAAAATACACTATACAATAGAAAATGTAATTAACTACTATTCTAGTAAATATTCATAATACAATATTTATTTCTAATTAACATGTGTGGAATATAGTGTATACCATTGGTAACAGTATCAAATTTCAAATTATTTTATATAATTGTTAAAAATTATATAAAATATAATTTTCCAAACAATTATTGTTCTTTTTTAGATACTTATGAAGATAAGTATAATATAATGAAGTATTATATAATTAATTCCTTTTATGTATTGAATTTGAATGTGCACACATGAGATGCCACCGATTCTTTTAATAATATTTAGTTTTAAAGTTAATTATAAATGTTACTCAATCTTGAAATTAATAATTTTTATTAATGTATTTTTATTTTAAATTGAATTTTTGTAGTTATCAAAGCCAATTCTTTATTATTCAATCAAACCAAAGAAAATCGTGAAAAAAGAATTACTGAAAAAGTAGCCAAGATTCTTATTGATACTGATACTGATGCTTTATGGTCAGAAATACTTGAAAATCATTATTTTAAAACACAATTAGGATCGAAATATTTAAACAAAATTAGGAATGTTGTAAGTAATATTTTTATTATTAGTACCAAAATATAAATTTGGATAGGTTTATAGTTTTAATATTAAAAATATATACAGTTAAAAGTTAAATAATGAGTAAATGTTTTAGATTTAAATTAATCTTATTTAATAATTCTACATTTGGATTTTAATTTAAAATAAAAGCTTTAATTTAAAACTATATTATTGATTATTATTTTAAATATATATGATTACTTCTGCATAATGAGTAAATTATTTTGTATTTAATCATAATGGAAAAACTAATATATCTTTTATATTAATGAATTTAAAACAAAATTGATATTCATAGGTAACAAAATATAATAGTTATCTGTTCCAAATAATTTATCTTAAAATCATTGTACTACATTTGAACAAGAAGTGTTTACATTTTTAAGAAATGTCATATAAACAACAAATATAATAATATAATTTTGTAACAATTATTGATACATTACACTTATTAAATAGAAAAATAGTAATTTCTGGAAACTCCTATTATTGGCAGTATTATAATTATATTTATATTTATTTAGTTTTTTATAGATTGAAAATGTATTATTTTCAATTGATAAATTGTGAATATACTTTCTACCTTCTCTAATAATACTACCAAATTTTGATTATTATAAGGAATAATTTTGTATATGTTAATGAATATTTTGATAAGACCTATAATACTGTATATATATTAAACTGTTGAGTAGTAGATAAAAAATATATTAAAGCATGCGTTTAATAAAGATTAAAATAATTAGAAAAGACAAAGTAAGAAATTAGTATATAAAAGATAACATAAGAATAACCCCTATAACTATCAAGATATAAAAGAATAGATTGAGATTATTAGAGTATATTTAAAGAAGAGAATAGACAGTGGCAGTGAGAGTAACAAAAAAATTGGAAATCGTAAGTAGGAAAAGAATATAAAGGTCTAAAAATTTAGATTGTCATATGATGGTATATGAGGATGGTTAGTGTGTGTAAAAAAAAAATGTAGAAAAATGAACACAATAAATGGTAAAAGTGATACGAAAGAGAATACATAGGAGAAGTTAATAAACATTTTGTATTATAATCAAATTACTTTTAATTACGTAATTAAAGGCCTATATATTTCAATATTTAATTCTTTTCGTATTATTCCTGTTTTAAAATGTACTTTTTTGTTTTTATAGGATAATATACTCTGGAAAAAAGCATTGCTCGAAGAAACAAATTTATGCGAATTCTATGTTAAAAATTTATCAAAGTATATAAGACCTAATACAAGTAACAATTTTACTGGTTTAAAAAATGTTTTATTCTCTACAGATCAAGATACTTCAAATCTTGTAAATATATTTATTTCAATAATTAAATTTAATAAAAATTTATTAGTAAATAAAATTATTATATAAAACTTAATCATAAAGCTAAGTTTAATTTAAATAATTTAAAATAAAAATATTTATTGTTACCACTTTAAATATAGTAAACAATTAATATTTAATAATTAAAGAATAAAAAAACCTAATACTATTCCATTTATTGAATTTAGAATTTAAATTGAATGAAAATACTTTTAAAAATATAATATTCCTTTAGGTATCAAAATTTTGTTTATTATATTGTATATTTTCAAAAGGAATTATATAAATTATTTTAGTTTAGTTTATTCTTTAATGATTGAAATTAAGGATGTAATTTGTTATAATATAAAGTACATCATATATTTTTGAAGTATACAATAGTGATTTCAATAATTTATTGAACTACTTGAAGAATACAATTTAGTTTTATAATTTGCTTTATATTTTATTAACGTAAACCATTAATACATTATTTTATTTTTACAATATTTATTCAAATTATTAATTGCTAAAAAACAATTTTAAGTATATTTCATTTTATCCATTGGTCTGGTTAGATTGTTGTAATGAGTAAATAATAAAGTTAAAAATATTAGTATTATTATATTTTAATTAAAGTTTATGTATTGATTTTCTTATGTTGTGCAAATGTAAGAAAAAAACAATTACTAAACTGAATAGTATCCTCTTATCTGACTTTTAATATTAATCATATTTATGAAATGCTTCTAAATTATAATGTGATACACATTATGTGTTAAGTAAATTAACTACATTAAACTTTGAATATAATTTAAATTGGAATTAATTGTATGAGATAAAGACAAAGAAAATGAAGTAGACTTTAATTGGATACCAAATAATTTTAATTTTAATTTACAAAAAACACGTTCTTGATATATCTATATTATATTTATTTTTATATTTAAATTTGTAAGAACTGTAAAACTTAAAACTGTAAGAAATATTTATTAATATTTGTTTATTTTAAATTTAATAATTTGTAAAATTATACAAAATTAGATTATGAATATTTTATATATTTTTAGGAGTTAAATACAAGTAATAATGAAATCAATCAAATAGACATGGCCATAGATAATTTAGATGTTGATAATATATCTATTGCATCTCATAAAATTGTGGAAAATAATATAAGATCAGATTATTCGTCCAAGTGGGAATCAATGATAGGCAATCAATATATGAGTGATGTAACCATCTTTTCCAAAGATGTACATGAAATTCCTGCTCATACTTTAGTGTTTTATGTACAATGCCCCAATATTTTGGATGACATTATTGTAGAAGAATCAGTTACATGTAAATCAAAAAAAATGATAATGTGGTTGGAGTATTCATATGAAGCATGCTTGGCATTTTTAAAAGTTATTTATTCTGGTAAAGAGTCATTTATTTTGTCTGAGTATAGAGAAGATTATTTGAATTTGGTAACAAAATATAATATTTTATTGGATGTAAATAATGATAACAAACATGGATGGGAATCTAAAAAGAATGATAAAATATCAAAACGTAAGAACCCAGAATTTTTTAATAGTCTTATTGGTTCTAAAAGGTATAAAGCCTCTAGTCCAGATATGTTTATATCAGATGATGTAACTTTAAATGCATGTTTAAGTTCCAATTTTTTAGAAACAACTTTGAACGATGAAACATCTTTAAGTACATTAAAAACCAAACAATGGTTATACAGTTGTAAAAACATAAGTCAGGAACAAACCAATTTATCATCCATGGAAAATCTAGTAATTAATATTTCACCAAAAAGTCCGAGTCATTCTTTTCATAGTGCTTCAACTGTAAGTTTACAATTATCTCCAATATCTAATACTATTGATTATAACAAAAATTCTGAAAATAATGATTTACATCTTTGTTCATTTAATAATAATATTTCATCTCCAAAATTATCAATAAATGAATCAAAAATGAAAACTAATCAAATGTGGCATGAAATGAAAAATGATTCTAATACTACATCAACTCCTTCGACAAAAATGTCAATTTTAACAAATGTACGTAAAAAACCTGAATTAATTGTAATTAATAGTGATAGTGATAATGAATCTTTAGATATAATTGAGTGTAATAGCGTTAAAACATCTTGTAATAGTAATCAAGTTTTATGTATTAATCTATTGAATGAAAACAATGAAACACCTTTATCTCAATCAAATAATAAAGATGAAAAGTATATTAATACTATTGAATTGAATGATGCTAGTTTAGATTCATTTTATTTGGATAATACAAATGTAGTGAATCAGAGACATAATACAATATCACACAGTACTTTGTCTCATAGCTCATCTAAATTAAATTCAAGAAAAAAAACATTTACAAATATTAATAACAAAAGTAGTATGGAAAATATAAATGCTGTTACAAATAATTTTAAAATTCAAATACCTTCAAATAATAATGTTGAAGTTATAGACTTACTAGTAGAGAGTAGTTCAGATTCTGCCTCTACCATAGATTTAACAAAATTATCAAAAAATAATTTAGAAATATCAAATTCAAAATCATCGTCTATTATTAATACTCAATATGGTTGTCAAAATGTATTACCATCGTTTTCAAATATAAATAGCAGTGAAAGAAATTTGTCTTTTAACCAAACAAACTTTGGTATAAAAAATAAAACAAATAATTTTAGCAGTGGAAGTTCTAAAAATATCGATATAAAAACAAATGAAGATTTTGATTTGAATTTAAAAAATTCATCAAATAAAGTTGATTCAAAATTATTTGAGTGTAATAATAAGCCGTTGTTATTTTTAAATTCCATAAACTATACAAAAATGAATAATGTAGAAAATAATGTTAATATAAGCAACAGTAATGAAATAGATGTTTTAGGAAAATGTAATTCAGATTCAGAATTATTGAAAAATAATCCCATAACAAAGACAAATATAGTATTAACTACTAATAGTTCTAAAGATTCACTTATAAACTCAAAAGAAGTTGTTAATTTAGCTTCTTCAACAAGCAAATTTATAAATAAATGTACTTCAATTAGTTCTGTTAATACTCAAATTGAAGAACCTACTCAACAATCTCAAATTATTAATACTTCAATAACTGATCTAATTGAAAAAGATTTTGATCAAGATAAATCTGACTTTGAACAAATAATTGATGATCCATGGATGGATTATAATGATTGGCAGCCAGTTAATATTAGTCCACAATATATTTCCTCATTGGTTTTATCAGATAGTAATTCTATCGTAAATGAATCTGAAGAACAAAATCTCCTTTCTAAAAATGTACCTAATATTAATTTGGATTTACAAACACCAACAAATAATTCAAATAAAATTAATTTCCAAAAGAAAAGTGCAGTTACACCTAATAAATATGGTAGTAAAATGAACACTCCAAAAAGTTTACGCAGGGTTCAATCAGAATCTATTATTGGATCTAATGAGCAAGTAACCCCTTTGCCAGACTACAGTTCTATGAAAACACCAGATTTAAGAGTAAGTTTTTTATACAATTTTATAAAAAATTATATAATAACAATGGTTTACATTTTTTAAATAATACCAATTTATAAAGTGAATTAAAATGTATTTAAAAAAAATTATGTACAAAGTATAATTTTGTATCAATTCATATGTCTATAACAAAAAATATGGATAAGGTATAACACATAAAAATCAAGTTGCTGAATATCATTTTAACTCGTGTTTTAATTTTATTATTAATTAAAAAACGTAAATCACTGTTTAAAAAACAATTTTACATAAAACTCAAAATATTTGTATTGTTTATGAATCCCTTTTATCATTAATGGTAGTTGTAGGTTATTTTGAAACATTTGTATTTAAATTGTACAAAAATGTATATTATAATAAATGTAATATTGTAATTTTAGAAAGAATTTGACCGTTATGGTCTTAAAGATCTCGGAAAGCGTAAAGGAAAATTAATATTAAGACATATTTATGATGTTCTTCATCCTTTGCATACTTCAGAAGATGCTGTATGTAATACTGAGATAGAACAGTTTTCTGATTCTTCAAATAGGTATACAATTTAACGAAATAATTAATATTGAATACAACTATTCACATATTATTAATAATATAGCTCAGAACATGGGATTCCTGATTATGAAGGTGGAAGTTATGACGAATTAGAAACTTGTAGTCAAACTAATTCATCAAATAAGAGTAAGTAATGACATACCATATAATAGTAAAAAGTACATTTTAAACAAAAATAAACTAAGAAAATTAAATGTAAATATATCTCTCATTTCATTTGCGTATATTTAATATTGAAATATTTCTTATATCATGTAGTAACGTAAGAAAAAATACATTGGGTTTTCTTATCACAATCACTTTCAGTCATAGAATTTCAATTTAATAATTTCAACATCAAATATTGAAAACTAATTGTATCGGTTTTACTAAATATGGTGCAATTTTTACTTTTTTATTAATATTATTTTTACATATTTCATATATTATACAATAATGTTAATTTTACATGGAGAACAATTTTATTTAATTATATTTACATCTTGTATGTAAATATTTAAATATATTAAGCCTATGATATTTAAAGTATATTTTAAATTTTAGTTTCAGTAGAAATGGGTTTTAAACAACTTCTTGCAGTTAAAGAAGACCTTCACAAACAGATTTTGTGTTATGAACCTATTTGGATTGAAGAATTAAAAGAATATTTAAAACAGTACAATGTTAGCATTAGTATGCAAAAACTCATGACATTTTTGGATGATAAAGTAAAATATTATTTAAAATTTTAAATATGGATATAATTATTCAACAAAGGTCATTTTAAATAATTTATTTCAAAATAAAATGAAACAAGATTAGTTTAATTTATTCTATGATTTATATATTTCTTTTAAAAATATCTTTTCAGTGTGTGACATTCCGTTCAAGGTCATTAACTGTTCAAAGGCAAAAAACATCAAAGAAAAACATTAAAAGAAAGAAATTATTTTAAATTATTTAATTACAATTATTTGTAAATATGTTTGTATAATAATGGTATTAAGAGTTTTCATACATTTTCTGCTTTATTATAAATAAAAATATTCAAAAATTACAACTTTAAATTGTTTTTAACTTTTTATAGAAACTTTAGATGTATACCTAATGGATCAATTAATTATATGCTTATTTATATAAAATCTATTTGCTCGACTGTCTTTTGAAATAATTAAACACAATAAGGGATTACCATTAAAATTAAAATAATATCAGATATTTTTAAATCAACTTTTACAAAAGGCAATTATTGGAATATTGTACTAATACTTGAATGTTATTAATTTAGAAGCATTTCAATAAAAATATTGAAATTGATTTTAATTTGGGATCAGCCACCTTAGTCCTTTACCTTCACTAGACCCAATCTCCCAAATCATTCACACAAACACCAGTATTCCTCATATCACACTCAATTACGTTCAACCATTTCTTTTTTGGTCTTCATCTTCAATGTTCAATTCTATAACCATACTTATTGCTTTTAAATCTCTCTTTATAAAATTACCAAACCGTCTAAGTCTATTCTTCCTCATTTTAACCACACTTCACCTTACTACTCCCCTGTGCTTCCTCTTACATATTCATTTCTTATTTTATCTTCTCTTATCACCCCCATCTAAGAGTTCTCATCACAGCTACACTCGTTCTCTACTCCATTTTCTTGTCCACCACCCAATACTCTAAATGACACAACATAGTTGGTTTCAACACACAGAATTTATCTTTCAGCTTCCTTCTAATTCTATTATCGCACAAAACACCACAAGCTTATTTCCATTTCATCCACCCACATCTAATCTTATATTTCACATGCTCGTCAAAACTTTCGTTCTTTTGTACAAAATGCTTAAAATTTTCAACGTCCCTTACCTCGTCGCCATTTACTGTTATTACACTCCTCGTTTCATCTACTTGTTCTTTTTCATCAAACTCGTACACTTCGTTTTATTTCTATTAATCCTTAATCCATTTTCTTCCATTGTCAACTTCCATACATCAAGTCTTTAATTAACTTCCTACTTTCTCCTACTAACACAATATCGTCCGCAAACAATATACACCATGGTACCTCCCCCCCGTATCTCTTGTAATTTCATCAATTACTACAAAGAACAGGTAAGGTTTTAAAGCCAATTATTAGTTCATATCTACTCTTACCCTAAAACCTTCAATTTCTCCATACATTATTTTAATACTAGTACACGGTTCTTCATGCGCATTCTCTATCACATTATTTTTTTGGGATTCTTTTTCTCACTAATACCCACTTTAAAACCTCTGGGTACCCCAGCCATACTTCTCTATAAATTATGTGCTGGATAATAAATTTATAAAATCATGAAACATGTTGAGAATACATTTAGAAGATAAAAACTAAATGTAACAATAATCGTTTATCATAATGGTTAGATTAACATATAAACAGCATTTATTAACTTAACGTTTATATTTGTATACATTAATAAAGGCTTATGCATTTAAATTTTATATCTATCCTATCGTCCTGTTAATTGTTTTAAATAAGTGTCACTGATTTATAGCAATTCCTTGTGATTTTTCTGACGTTTTCATGGAGGAATCTACACAAAATATTCTTATCATTTTATAGGTATATATTTTTGGCGGGATACAAGGTCATGTATAATTAAAAGATTTGTGATTACTACGGAATATGAAATGTTTCTTTGATTGACGTCGTTTTATTATTTTATACGTTGATTTGTACTCCGCCGGTATCAACATTTTGTTTTGAATTAGAAATGAATAATAATTATTACTTTATTATTTTTACCATTTGTTATTATTTCCGACACATTGTTTAGTATATACTTATTAACCTTAAGATTTGACTTATATCACGAATAAACTTCAAATAATAAGATATTGACTTTAAAATTTAAAAACAATTCAATTTTTATGAGTAATTTACTGGTAAAATATTTTGAATATTGTATTTACATTGATATTCATTACTTGCTGCAATAAACTGTAGTTTTTTTAATTAGATATATATATGTATATTTACAATCTATTTTGAAAAAGAAATATATTTATAATTTTTTTAGTATTAACTATGGAAAAAATGGAAGCAGATCCTGTTGTTGATCATAAATTTCCATTTGATCTTTGGAGGAAATTTAAAAGTATGTTTACATTTATAATGGACGAAGAAGCAGATTCATTAGATGAACATGCTAAAATTATGCGTGAAGTTCTAAGTAAAATGGGCGAACAAGAAGGAGTTTTTAGTCCATTTCTTACTACCAAAAATAATACATATTGTATTGATTATTATAAAGGTTTGTTTAAAATTATCTATTATATAATACATTTTTTATTAATTTTTATATTACTTGTTTTTAAATCAGAAAATGCGCTAATTTTTTTAAAAATCTAACCTATTCTTCATTGATATAATTGAATGTACTTATTTCAATCAAAAATTGTTAGTCATATTCCAATGTTAAGTTATAATAATTTGAAATTCAAAAATTTATCATTATTCGTATACTAGGTTTTTGTGATATTTGATTCACCTGTTTTATAGTAAAACCCATATTAAAAAACTGTATTACTAGTGATTATCAGTAATTATGACTGAATTATATTATTTTATATGTTTCATTTTTTATCATATCCTCCTTAACTCTTTCATCATTAGATAGTGATACTTTTTCTTTAGGATTATTTAACTCAACTTTTTAACATATTAACAAGTAACAACAATGATTAAACTTTACTTTCATCTCATCTTAACTTCTAACTAATTACTAAGGAAGTTTTTTTATTTAAATTTTAAAAAAATATTTCGATGAATTGCAACTAATATATTTTTAATATAATTTTAAGATCATTTAATTAAATATTAAAATAAATAAAAAAATTAATCTAATAAACTACTTTTTCAAAATTTGTGTTACCAAAATAGATTTTTTCAATTTATATATTTATTGTCATTTTAATTTAAGTTTTTCATATTTTTGCATTAATCATTCATATTTTATACAAAAAATGTTTTATATATACAGGTGATTTTTTTGTTTATTTTCCTTTACTATGATTGATAGCAAATTTCGTACCAGAAATTCTGTTTACATAACAGATTATATTGGTATTATTTACGTTTTAATTAGTTTAATTACTAACATTTTTATTGTTCTTAATGTAGTTATAAATACTTAAAAATATACTGTCTAATTCCCAAAAAATGCAAATTTTTATAGATAATATTTTGAAAGATTTTATTTATTACAATTATATATAGAAAAAAATAGCATTTCTAAAATAAAATTTCAAAGAGATGGTAAATCCCAAATTAAACCATACTAAAATATTAAAATTAATATTTAATTTTATTCTTTTCAGAATTTACTATATGGATAATTGGTCAACTTATAAAAATTCTTAGTCATAATGGATTTTCTCCACTACATAGTAATTCAATGCATAGCCAAACATGTTTATTAGAAGTACTTTCTTGCCAAAACACATATATTTATGATTGTGCTATTAATGATTATTCTAAATTTATAACAAGTAATTAATGTATTTCATTACATTTAAAAAAATATATCTAAGTTGTGTTTTATTTATTTAGAAATGGCAGAAAACATAGTTAATGATTCATGGCCAATTATTATTACATGGTGTAATCCTGAAAAAAATTTTCGAACTCAGTTGCCTGGAATAGATTTTACGCCTATTAACATTTCTATTAAAGATTATAATAGTTATGTTTGTTTGTTATCCAAAATTTTTCAATTATTTTCTAGCGATGTGTTTTCCACAAATTATATAAAGAAAAATACTGCTATACAATTTTGGCAGTCAATTACATTAGCCATACAAAATTCTCATGCAATAACAGTGTCACAAGCTGGATTTCGTCTTATTTTGCATATACTAGCATCAACATCACACAAACAATATTCTGATGTAAGAATTAGTATAATATTATTAATAAAGTGCTAGTTATATACGAACAATAAATTAATATATATTGTTTTAGATACTAGAAAATATTTATGTTATGCTATTTGATACTATTGAAAAGGTGTGCTTGAATTTTAATACTACAGAGCAATCAAACGAAATTCAAAATATTCTCAGTAATATATTCAATACTTTACATAAAGCAGGATCAATTCATATTATAGCTATAAATATGGCAATAATAGATTTAGTTTCAAAATTACTTCTTTCTGATTACATTAAAAGTAAGTATAGTATTTTGCAATTTTAAATATAATTTTTTTTAAAGAAACTAAAATAGATATATTTATTGTCAAAAAAGTATTAAATTTCACAATCACTTTCTCATATTTTCACAGAATAGAATAAAAAATGTATTTGTTATTTGCAAAATGTGAAATTTTACAGTAATTGAAAATGTGATTTTTAAATTTTCAATATATAATTTTTATATTCAAAAATAAATATAAAATATTCTTAAAAATACAGTTAATATTGATTTACTATTATATAGGCCTATAGCAAGGTAAAGTAATATATTATGAATGTTTTTATAAGCTTGTCTATAATATATTTTTTTAAAAATTTGATTGTAATTTATAGCTTATTTAAATTTAAAACAAAATATTAAATGATAATTATAAAGTATGACAGTAACGCTTATAAATTGTAGGGCTTTACCCTTTATATACAAATAGTCCCTACCGTTCTTAATAATAAATAAAACTAGAATTACTTCATTAAAGAGCCTAACTAATTACTTTTTTATTAAATAACATCTCATATTGATTCAAAATTGTCAATATTTTGAGAAATTATATTAATATAGTACAATCATGATAATTCAGTTGAGTACCAATTGATATGATTAAGTATGGCAAAATCAGATTAAACATTTAATGATCTATATAATATGAGTATATACTTTAAATGTTCATACAGTTATATTATTATACAGTTAAAATATAAATTATAAGAAAATAATAATTATATATATATATAATTTTTTTAGTTACAAATACATTTTCTGAAGCAATGTGTAACTTGATTAAAGTTTTACTTGATGGTAAAATAGTTAATTCTAAAATAATATTAGAAAAATTACCAATAAGTCGCTTGATGAATTTACTAACTTCATCAGTAAGTATTGATAATAATTTTTTTAAATGTATATTAATGTTTTTTGTAATTTAAAATATGTTTAAAATAATTTTAGGGATTTAAAAATATGTTTCTATATTACCTCTTAAAATATATATGTATTGTACGAAATTTGTTTTTTTAATGCTTTTTTATTAAAATATATATTTTTTAAATTTATTTTTTATATTTAGGGGACAAATACATTATTAGAGTTTTTTATTTTAGAAGAATTAAAATCTAATAAAGAAATCACTGATCAAAAAATAGATAATGAAAATTTGTTTTTTGTTAATAAAAGGTTAGTTTTAATATTATTTTATTTTGTGTGTTTTGTTATACAAAAATGTTTTATATGGTTTTAGAAATACTGTAGTTAATAAGACAATATCAAGTTCAATTTGGTTCCAACTTTTGAAAATTTTCAATAAAAAAATACAATCTCCTATAGAACATTTTACTATAGAAGAATTTCATATCATAAATAATATTGCATGTTTTGCTCGACATTTAGATATCACCTTAATAAATGAGAATTATCAACTTTTCCCAAACATTAATATGAATAAATTGTTAAATAAAATGATGATATTTGTAATAAATCAATTTGATTATTCTGCTATGGAAATATTATTGTCTACGTGTGGTAGTCTAGTTTGCCTAAAAGAATTTTCTACTTTTTCAACCAATGATGTTCAAACATTAATAGCGGTTCTTTCACTACCATGGATGGATATTTCTAATGATATATTCAAAATGTTACCATTATATAAATATTTAAATGTTATCATGACAAAATATTCTACTTTATTTTGTAAGTCATCTTATATAATAGAAACAAAATATTTTTAACAATAAAATTGTAATAAATCATATTTTTTTAGGTAATAAACAAATCTTGCAAAAATGTCTTATTTATATGAGTCGTATAAACAGTAATATTTGTTATAATTGGCAAGAAAAAATCATTATTACATCACTTAATAATACAGATTTATATGAAATAGCAATTCAAAATTTGGCTTTTTTATTTTATAAAACACCAAATCAAAATATTTCTATTTTATTTGAAACAATAAAACATTTTGATGAAATCCGAAATATTTCGTTTGTAAAAAATTTTAGAATCCTTATGTGTACAATGTATGGAAAAACTATTCACCAAAATAATATTATTACTAACCAAGAAGAATTATTTTGTGTTGATTGTGATCAGAATAAAAATAAGGAAGAAACACAATTAAATTTAGTAGATGATACATATATTAAAAGTTTAGATGCATTTTGGAAAACATTTCTTCTATCATTTATGAACAATTCAAATACAGTCATCAGATGTGAAATTATTAAAAATATACCATTAATAATAAATCACTTAGATCCAGATAGTTCTTTCAGAAATCGAATATTAATGTTAATTAATGATAAAGATGAAGAAGTACGTATTCAATGTTCAAAAATTTTAACCTCTATAATTTTTGTTGAAGATCCAAATGGAAATATTCAAATAGTTGACACATATTTTGCCCAAATGTTAAATATTCTTCATTCAACAGTAAATACTAGTCTTAAATTTGGAAATAATGAACTTCAATATACTTGTTTGGATACTATTTTCAATGTTGGTTGGTAAGTTTTTCAAACATAGATCTAACATCAAAATATCAACTTTATATATTCTCAAAAAATAAGTAATATGATGTACTATTTACCAGCCCAACGTTATATATATATATATATATATATATATATATATATATTTATTTATTTATTTATTATTATTAAATTAAT
>JAIPRN010002240.1:0-32888 GCA_025469175.1 Geopemphigus sp. TES_GeoC_2020
AAAAAAACGCAAAAAATTACGTAACCGCGAACAATATTACCTTCGGCTCGAGTCGTCAACGCCGTAACGTTCGTTTTTAAAAAAAAAAAAAAAAAAAAAAAAAACAAAAACGCCGCGGAATTTTCTAACGAGCCGCGGTACGATAAATTTATCGGTTTAAAAAACGACGAATTATACGTAACGATCAAAAGTTGGTGTTTTCTAAGATACGCTCCAATAATCCCGTCAAAACGGACGTTTATTATAATGCCCGCGTTTTACGTAGAACGAAATAATCACGTCGATCGGTAATATTAGGTGAAACAATAAACGTCGCGGGGAATTTATTAACGTACAAATCACGGGTTTAACGCCTTTTGCGCGCGCCGACGGTTTATGATTTCGATTAATTTCGTTCCGGTTTATCGATCATAAATACGATCGGCAACAATCGTTCGGTACGTTTCGTATCGAATTAATTAACGGGATTTTTCGTTTTCGTTTTTTTTCGTATGATATCGTAAAAGCGCGCGATATTACGCGAAACGAATATTTCGTAATTCGTTAAAATTAAGAAAACAAGAGGCGCTATAATGGTCGCGTTTTTTCTTATAGAGTACACCGCGAACGTGATGATAATCGGATAACTTTGTCATTTGTTCAATTTGATAAACGTAAATCGGGATTTTAGTCGTACGCGGTTCGAATCGTCACCCCGGTCTATTTAAAAGTTCTCGGGGATGTTTTCGAAATCGATTCGACGCGAAATTTCTCAAATTTTTAAAACGTAATTATTTTCGTAATAAAACGAACGCGCCGTTTTAATAGTTTGCTTCGAACGGAACGCGCGGTAATTTGTAAGTCGAGTCGTTTTTTACGTTTAAGCGCCGATATTAACGCGCTCCGTCGAACGAATCGCAATTTAGCGAGCGGGTTTTATTCGTACGCGTTATATAATTCTATAGCGCGGTTCTTTCAAATTAAATTTCGTAATACGTAGAATTGTGTAAATACGATTAGCGGAGCAAGTTCAAGACTTCGAGTCTACGGGTTACGAAATAGGCTATAGACGTTATAACTATTATAACACTCGAATGCCCAAAACGCCCACTACTTGGTGACCTAGATGACTAGACGCGTAACTCGTTATATATAACGCGTATACTGTATCGCGATTATTATTATTCCAATGTCATTGTCCTTTAGGTAAAAACCGCGCGTTCGAACGTAATATTTGTAATTCGTCGTTTATTAATTTTCGTATTTTACAATAAAACCTACATACGAAATACGGTTTATTAGAAAAGACGTGCGTACGCTTTCGCGACGATTATCGCGATAATCTTATAAGGACGCCTAGTTTGTCGTTCAGGCTACCGTTATTAGCCCGTTTAAATATCACGTTTTCGCGATAATAATTTTCGTTAAAAATATGTTCAACGTACGGAATTATCTTAAAAAAAAAACAACGCGAACGATTTCGTTAGTTGGCGACACTTAACGACCATGCGCGACAACACCGTTATCGGTTCCACGTGAAATTCTAACGACGTGCTTCCTCGTTAATCGTTTAATTCGGTCGATATGTTTACTTATTCGCGCTATTATATCGACCGGTGGCGATAATTTCGCGAGTTTACGCGCACGGACAATTCACGCACCTATTGTTCGAACAATACGCGCGTTCGTAAACGTACGCGCGCCAATACGACACGGTAAAAAGAGGCGTAACGACGAGCGTCGTTTTATCGTGAGAATAAGCGTTCTTCTTCATTTCTCGTATCGAAAATATTTCAAGGTGTCGGTCGCCGGCGCACAATGTCGGGGCCGGGCCGAATAATACATTTGGACGCGCGCGCTCGAAAGTAAAACGGACAAATTGTGTAACCGACGTCGTTACAAAGAGCGTCGTGGTTGTCGGCGACGGCGGATGCCTTGTGCCGGTGCCGCCACCGACGTCGTCGTCAACTACGGCACCGCGATTGAAGAACGCGAGGGCCCCCACGAGGTTAGTCACCTCTCTTGTCTGGTGCGTTGGATGACTTGTTGCGTATGAATGTGTGTGTGTGTGTGTGTGTGTGTGTGTGTGTGTGTGTGTGTGTGCGTGCGTGTACTCGGAGTTGACTGCTCCCTGCCACGCGACGTGCTAAACACGAAAAAAACCACGCTCCTCATACGTCCGATGAGAAGATTTGAATATTTCTACGGTCCATCCCAACTATTAACGTTTTTTTTTTTTCCTTAACGACTAATAAAGTCCTTGAAACTATTACGTTTTGGTCGCGTGACGTAAACACGGACACGGTGTTATCCCGGTCGTGGCTAAAAACAAAAATGTCGAAATAACCGCGTTGACGAATAAGGTATATTGGCGCGAATTTAACGGCGTACCAATTACCACGACGACGCGTCGGTGTTCTGTTTTCCACTACTCGCCGGACGTTTCGTGGCGATTTGTTAATAATAAAAGAGACTCGTCCGTTTCGAACGAAAAATTGTTTAATACCGTCACGCTATCGAGAAATTTCGGACGATTTTATCGTTACGTCCCGACGTTGCCGAGTTCCCGTTCTAAATAGTTCGCGATAAAAACGATCTGCCCGATCGTTTGGCCGTCCGTCCAAACTGGACAATTTGGCAGCGAAATTGATTACGTTTTTTTTTCACGCACCGTGTTCGTATATTATTATTTATGTCGCGCTGCGCAAATCGACTCAATCGACGTTATACGCGCGTTTCGCGAATGGGACCGTTTATCATATCGATTACGATCGTTTTAACGAACTCCGACTATTATCGAACCGATTTAATTAATAACGTTTTGTTAATTGGCGCTACGCTTCGCGATGTCCGATAAAATAAAATTGGAAACCGTTCGATACGTTTTTCGTGTCGATTAAATTAATAAAAAGAAATCCTAACCTATAATTCGAATATAATTTAAAGAAAATAGAACGCGTAATACGTTTATCCGAAAATCGTAATCGCCGATATCACGGAGCGCAAAAATTACCGTCGGCTATTTGTAGTATAGATCGCGAGGGGAGAGGTATTTAGTTAAAAAAAAAAAAAACCAATTTCCAGTACGTTATCGACACGCGCCTAAGATTAAAAAGTCTATCTTTTGTAACGAACAGAGTTGAATTCGGTGGTTTTTTGTGAGTTCCGAGATTGTCGGAGCGTGAAAAAAAGAGTCCCCTCGTTTAGTGTATCGGATTACGTAGCCGGAATATAAATTAATCGATAGGGGTTCGAATTATTTACGGCGTACGTTACAGCCGTGTACCTAACACCTGTTTCGTTTACGTCGTGTAGAATATAAGCGAACGTTCTTTAATCGAAATTAGTCGGTTCCTTTTATTAAACAATACCGCGATAATTTCGAACGTCGCGTCCAACGCGTTTACGTCAACGACCTATTGATAATTCAATTTTCGAGCTTGTCGCGCGTTTCGTTTACAACGAACACTATTTTCGCCGTTTATATTATTTGATCAACGACCGTCGTGTCCTAGTCATATAGGCGTGACTGATTCGTCACGTCGTCGGTGTTTACGAACAGCGGCACGAATATTTGTTTGTTAAACGAAAGAAACAACGCGATCCAAAAAAACTTCGAAATTTTTCGAACCGTTATAATAATTACGGCGGAATATTCATTAAAATACGAGTTTCGCGAACATTTCGTACATTTTTTTCGAACGACAATAAAGTAATCGACTCTATAACGGTTGGTCGAAACGGTACACTCGCGCGACAAATGAATAAAATAATCGGACGTCAAAAGTCTGAACGCGTGACCTAAATAGCCAAACGAATCGTTCGAACGGGGAATACGTTTTTTTTTTCGTCTCGAAATATTTTCCGCCGGAACTTTCGCCATCATTTTCCCGAAAATATTTTATTAAACGAAATCGCTCGTCTATGTCGAAACAATCGTTTTATGTTTAAATCGTATTTCGTAAAAATTAATCGTTCGAAAATCGATACGTTATTAAATGTTCGAACGGATACGCTTTTTTCGTAAAAAATAATTAATTAAACAACTCGGGCGTGACTAATTTATGATCGCGTAGGAATTGAAAAAAACGTCGCGATACGAATGTAATTTCGGCTTTTTCGCTAAAACGGCGACCGCGGTGTATTTAATAATTCGAAAAATTCCCGTACTTACTGGAGAATTTCTTTTTAATTACGAATAATTCGAAACGAACGTAAAACGTTTCCTTTACCATAATAACGTCGGCGAATATTAATTAAAAGTCGTTATGGCCCGTACTTTTAATCGTATTTGTTTAGTCGATTGGTTTCGTAAAACGAACCGATCGAATAATTAATAACGTTTCGCGTCGTTACGCGCAATATAGTGTTTTCAACCCGAATTTCAATTCCAATAACTTTATCGAATTATCCGTCGTAGTTTCGAATAAACGGTTTTTACACGACGTTTTACGTTATTTATCGCACGCGCGCGCAAGTGAAACGAATACGAAACTCTTCGAACAAAAATCCGTTCGCGCGTTTCTTTCGTTCGTCCGAGACGAAATTCGTTTTTACGTAAATTACCGAAATCTCGACGACGGTCGCGCCTAACGAAAAAAGCCCTTTCAGTTTTTCGGTTCGGTCGCGTAGTTCTATAAAATTCGGAAGTAAACGCCGTAGTGCCTTCCCGCCTGGTCTTCGGTGACACCGCCGAACGTGTAGTCGTGGTACGTCCGTCCATGGCGCGCGCCCGTATATAATAATATCGATAATATTATCGACGGCGCGAGTAATAATCGACGAATACGTCGTTTTTCCAAAAACATAATAAATCAACGGTATTTGTTTAAGCGACCGTGACGAAATATATATTACGTATACCATTTTCAAAATAAGAACGCACCACGTTCCTGCATCAGAATGATCACCGGATGAACTCTCGGACCTCCTGTCGAACGCCAAAACGTTCCGTAATTGGATATTAATTATCGATTGATATCCGTAGTTACGACGACGGTTGTCGTCATCATACACGCCGGCGACAATGGTCGGTGGAGGGGAGACACGCGTGGACATGGTCCGATTTTAGTCCGCCACCCGGTGCGTTTTTATTCTGAAAGTGTGGTATAGGTATTACGGACGACTTAAATCGTATTCGGCGGTGTACAAACGCTATATTTTGATTAAACCGTATATTCGCCCCGTTAACAATGTAATCTTATATACGAGTCGCCTGCCGCGTTTATGTACGAAATAAACTTTTTTTTTGTCCGAGCGTGGACGAATGAATAGTCAAGAAGCGAAACCCCGGACATTATATATGTGTACGTATGTTACGGTCTCGAGAGTGTGTCCGCGTTAAAGGGCGTATGTTTGTATAAACGAGTTTAACCGATAGAATTTTATACTGTTAAGCACCTTTGAGTGAGTTACTCGACTCTCGAGGGTTATCGCGTTATTTTTGAAGTTAATTACGTTTAATTTTACCGGCGCGCGCGCTCTCACGTATCGACGCGGGCCCGAGGATACAAATTCGAATTTAATTTCGGTTCGATCCTCGTATCGTACGTGTTTTTCGTGTTTCGCGCGACCTAATGTCGTTACGAAGTTTAAAGAAATTTCGCCGTACGTGTTCCCGTTGTCCGCGTCGCGGTACGGGCGCCGCGAGAAATCGTCCGTTACCATATTTCGGTTCGTATAGTAAAAGCGAAGCGTTTTTTCGTTTTTCGGGAAATTCGTTAACGTCCGTTTTCACGAACTCGTTTTTTCGACGTCACGTTATTTTCGCCGATACCATTCGTAACCGCGACTATACAGCCGACGTGTGGGTTACGCGTAGTTGTTTTACGGCGTCGACGAAATCATAAAATCGCCGCGTCGTTCGTTCGTTCGTCGAACTGGGCCGTTATTATAAATCACGACGGACGATAAAGTGTTTAAGACGATTATATTATACGTCCGTGTACGTAATAAACCGGCAGGCTAGTGGCCGTTTACGGAAATCGATAAATTTCGGAGCGACAAAAAAGCTACGACGCGTTTATTTAACGGGAAAAAAACGGATTAAATTAAAGCCATATTACGTCGTTTGTTCGAAAGTATCACCACCGTTCCGTTGGAATCGTTGTTTTTTTTCTTTTATCCGACGTGGAACTTCGTTACTATCGTTTTGTCATATTTCACCGAAACGCGTACGACCCAAATAATATATAATACAAGTAAGAACGTAGTTTCCGTTCACGCGCATTATCCGACGGCGTACGGACCTCCGTATAATCGATATTTTTTTTTATCTTTCTCGTACGAATCGACTCATTGATTGGTCGTCGCTCATAAACGTATCTTTCGATTTCGTTACGTTGAAAATTCAAACCGGCGAAACACCGCGCGACGCACGCACTCAATAACGGTTGGTCGGCTCGAACCGTTTTCGATACGCGAACATAATTACGCGGGCTACACGAACGCGTATTATATTGAAACGATATCGGACGTTTTTGATAGACCGATTTAAACGACGATCGTACGCGGACGAATATTTCCTGTCGGCGTGCTAGGGTAGTACTCGCCGACAAATGCGTATACCGGCGTGTACGAACAATTGCTCCGAGTACGCGTTTTTCCTCGCGGCGTTTTCACGACCAACTTTCAAAAACGACCGTAAACCGCCGGGCATATTTTCAAACGGTCGATATAACCAAAACATTCGTTATTATCGTTCTCCGTTGTTAGGATTCCATGTCGATCGCGATCGTTCACCACTACAGCGGTTCCCGGAGTTTATGACGGCCGTCGATTAAATACGCGGTGGTAAATAATATTACCGTCCGTATTTATATTATCACGTGGGCGCGTTTATATACGCGCGCGTCGGCGATGCCGGGGAATAATGTGGCGAGAATATCACGCGTCGAATAACGCGTTCGTCTGTTTACGTTAGCACGTCGTAACGTTTCGGCGTAATATTATACGCACTATACCGCGTACGACGTTTTCATTTGGGGACGCCCCGGGAAAATGGCTACTTCGGTTATTACTCGCGCTCGCGTTTTTTAACGAATACTACTAACTTTGACGGATTGCGCGCGCACACAATTTGACAACGGTCGAATAGAAATCAACGGCGAACGGTATCGAACGTATAGCGTAATAGTAGTAATAGTAATAATAATAAATAACACGAACGATTTCGCGAAATAATTTATTATTTAAACGGACGCTGCTTGGACGGGCTCGTCGTGTTTAAACTTCGCGTTCGACGGGAACAATATCCGTACATAACGTGCGCGGCACTAACGCAAAAACGGGAATTCAAAATGTATTTTCCGGGATAGTTACCCGACTTGTCCGTTTTGTCTTTTATTTGTAGTGTTAGGAAAGAGAGAGAGAGGGTTCCTCATTTGTGTACCTCGTTAGGCAACGAACGGGCGGGTTCGAGTCGTAATTGGAGAAGGGATACGGAATTGAAAACGGCGTATAATTAGAGGCGAAACGGATCAATTTTCGTATTAAGAATTTCCCGAAGGAAGGGATATAAGCTTACTACGATTAGACGGAGTTTCGCGAGAGAACGTGAAATGACGGTTGGGGGAGGTACGTGTAATCGTACAACTGATTGGGCATTTTACGTGAAAATTCCACCACCCTCCCCTTCCCCACGTGTCCGAGGCGTTTTCTGTGAACGCGTTTAATTACTGGGACGTTAGTTCTACAAGACTATACCGTACTTTGAAACGGGACGGATAATAAGGCTTGAGAAGGGTGGTCAATTTGAGTTCCCGAGAAGTCCGTAGAATAAATCCCCTAGCGTTTCGTGTGAACGAATGTCGAGGATGGTCGTCTCGGAGCGAAACGCAATCGGTTATTCGTGGGTGCGTTGCCGGTGGACGCGGAAGAATTAAATAAGGACGACGGCGGACGGAAGAACCGTTTGACCGGACGAGCGAAAATACCTCGACGACACGTGTAACGTACGATATTACTGTAATCGATCCGAGTGGATTCGCGTTTAAAGAATCAATCGTTTTCTCGATCGTTCAGCCGTTTTTAAATCCGTTTATCGTGCGCCGAGCATTACGAGAAATACCTTCGTTACGCGACGATTCTGTATACAATTCGTCGTCGATTAAACGAAAACGGTCGGAGCATTCGCGACGATACTGTTTTTTGGTTTTTACGTGTAGGTACACACACACACACGCACATATTTTATGGATCAATAAACGAAAAGTCCGTGAGCGTTTTCCTCCCGCAGCAGCAGCGGCAGCGGCGGCGGCGGCGGCAGTGCGGGGCACGCGTGAAAATTAGGCGTTCGTCCCTCTTGACATTCCGTTCGTGCGCTCGAAAACAAGGGTCGTGCGCGTGGTTAGTGTATATCGGTATACCAGAGGCACTTGGTCGTAGTTAAGCCCGAGATTCGCGGACTTCGTTTTGCTGTCGCGCGAGCGCGTATATAGAAGAATATTCGGAGCCCGGGGTCCGTTATTTGCGTTCGTGCGGCACGACATTTCGCGACGGTATAATGACGTTATAACAATAATAATCGGTCGTACGACGTCGCGAATAGAGTGGAACGAGAGTCGTGCGCGGCGAGGACTATATTTTCCGTTCGGAAATTCGGGCCGTCGTGTTTGAAAATACGCGCGCCGTAAAAGCTTCGCGGAGCGGTCCCGCGAACGGGACGATTCAATTTAACTAATGGCCGTGCCCGCCGACTTCGGTATTAATTAAAATTGGTGCCTCCCCTCCCGCGGGACAATCGGACCGCGCGATAGTCGCCGGCGCGCGCCGATCGTATTGCAGAACGGGCCGCGGTGGATTAATTGATTAGATTCCGCCGTAAGAAACGTGAATGGAACGAGTAACCCGGCGAATATACCCCGGCCGGTAGAGCGAAATGTTCCATTTGGTCCATTACCGGTTTTGACCGATCTCATTCTCGCCGTCTCGATCGTATTTTCAGAAAAACGATTCCGTCGCGCCGACGTTTTCCGCGGGCGAAACGAAACGTTTGTCTAAAAACCCCGGGAATATGTATCGTTCGCGTCGCGACGTCACGCCATTTTATTGTCAAGTCGAACGCGGATAAGGCGCCGGTAATAAAGTATCCCGTTGTTTACGCGTAATATCTCCGGACGTTTCGGTACGCGCGCGTGTTATTCGTCAAGCCCTTCGCCTTTTATCTCGTAAAATCCGCCACAGAGCCGGCGGACGCGCGTACGAACGTGGATATAAATTAATTTACCGTTCGCCGCTAATACATATTTATGTGGACGGTGCATTCTGATATTATAATTACCCGGGGAACGTTTTTGCGCGCGGGTCAATTAGACACGTTTATGTATGTGGCGGCGGCGCCGCGTGTGTTGCGCGTCTCGAAATAAGCAACGATCCGATGGGAATAAAACGGACACGTTATATTCATATCTAATATGTAAATATTAGACGTACGTATCGACGTAGTCGACTATATGAACGGTAAAATCGCGTATAGATATTTTTCGTACGATTTTCGCGTACACACACACACACCCGTATATATAACGAACAACTCGTACATATTTTACAACGTAATCGAGTATACGCGGAATCACGATATTTCAAATATATATGTGTTATACGACCAATAAAAAAGTATAATTTTTTTCCCGTGATGGATGTAGTACCCGATATACGTGCGCATATATATACACGTAGAGAGCGGGTACGACCGATATGTAGGTTAAAATGATTTCGAACGCGGTCGTTATTATTGCGAAACAAACGGTCGCTTAATTTCTCGACGACGGCGCCGTGGGTGTGTTACCGCGTTGTTGCTCGTATAATCGGCGGCGGATTCGACGGAAAAGTGACCCCCACCCTACAGCGGGCGCACGGCGACAAAAGTCACCGAACGAAAATAAAAACCGACCGAATTCCCGCGTTCGTTTTTTATAAACGTGCACGGCGTTCTACCCTATCGACGAGTACTGATCGGAATTTAATACGTTCGCGTAAAAACGACAGGTCCGATCGGTTCACGTCGTTGTCGCGGCGGAACGCGATGGTTATTAGGAGTTACACGGGTCGGTATATTACGGTTTCATATCGGCTAATAAGAAATTGGCGATTTTGTGTTTCGGGGAAATACGTACACGTCGGTAAGTAGGCGCCTACGTAAAAACTGCCCGGTACGACTACGCGGAATACGTAGATTACGACGCATTCTAATTTTCGCGACGAAACGACGTTATTTTTTTCCAATTTTTTATCACGACTTCTTCGGGTCTTTGGTGACGCCATAGCGCGTCCCCACCTTTGTTCCATACGCGCGATTAAACATAACGTTTTATCGAACCGGGAGAGGCCTTTCATGGATAGGAGCCCGGCCGGCGTACGTCCATTGCTCTCCCGTCGAATTCCGCCTTTGCTCGTTTAATATTTCGCGGCCGTCACGTTCGAATACGCCCGGCAAATTATAAACGTGACCGGATCCACGCGTTTTTCGTTACGAATATTTCTCGGTTAGACGATTATATTTGAACGAAACGTATTTTAATCATTCGCTAAACGCGGAAGTTTAAACTCCGCGATGGTATACGATATTTAGGAATTTTCTCGCGAACAAATGTCGACGGTTACCGGAACATCGCCGAAACGTGCGTTACGTAAAACCGTTACACGCGGCTCGAATATCGTAAACTGGCCCACCTCGAAACGTTTCCGATGAACTAGCGAACAAGTACGAACAATACACACAGCGGCGGGAGCGACCGCTACGGCGGCGCTCGAACGATTATTAACGTCGCGTACGCGAATATCAACGCGCGCGCGCGCGCGCTCGTGTATAGTATCCGAACGAATAGGGACCGTTAAAATATCGATTTAGGCCGCTCGCAGTAGGGAAGGGAGGACATTCCTCGGGTGATATTCGCGCTTTATGCGCGAGTGCGCGTAAATTATTCTATATACGTTATGTATTTCGCCCGCGCGTAAGGGAGAGAGAGAGAGAGGGCCAATAACGGAATGGTGGGCGAGCTAGGTGCGCGAATAGTAGTAGTAGTCGTTTTCAATTATATAACCGGTCAGATTTATGAAGGTATTATTTCTGGCGCGCGGGGTGTTCGGTCATTATTTTCCCGCCCCGACAGCGCACACGCGCGCCCGTAACGTACAACGTCGGGTGGGCCCGGGGGGTGTATCATCTACACCGGTTGGCCAGTTACCGTTATCGTCGCTATCGTGTCGTTTATGTGTATAAGATACACGGGCCTGTAATAATAGTTCGATTGTCCGTAACGGGTATCGCGTTTCTTGTTGGAAACATTACTCTTAAAACGCGGCGGAAATTCGCCCCTCGCCCGCCACCGGCAGGGAGACGTCCTTCGCTACGAACGACGCGCGTGTTTGGTCGTCCGTAGATAGTTTGCGTACGGCAACGGGGAATTTCACGCGATTCCGGAAAGTCGACGGATTAATTGTCGAAAATAATCGCGACGACCGGAGTAGTAAAGTTGAGGGAGTACAGAGTGCGAGTAACGACGACGGATTCTCCGGTCCGTTTCGAAAAATTCCGTATTTTATTCCGTCCCCTCCTCCCCCAAAATTAGCCGTCTAATTGTCGTCGTTTTTTTTTCGTTTCGGTTCAGGCGAATTGCCGGCGCTCAACCATTTCATAAGGCACTACACGCCCGCGGAATACGACCGGGACGGCCTCAGGGAACAACACCGGCGGGCCCGCCGGGACACCGCGGCGGATCGACGACCATCGGCGCCGATACGACTCACCATCGTCACACCGCACAGGTCAGTATTACGTTCGTCCGTTTTGTGGCCGCATAACTCGTACTCGAACGTCGTTTCCCGTTCGTTTCTAACAATCGGCCCGCGCCGACGTTACGTACGCCGTTCGGACCTAATAATATCCGTTTAAAGCGTACGTCGAACCGGCCGGAACGACGGCGGTCAACGTGTTTTATTACGTTCGTCGGTCCGATTCGACGCACGCGCACGCGGCACCGGCTCACTGTTCTTCGGTCGCACGCTAGCTAATCAATCCGTTACCATAAATCCGACGGACACGCCGAGGTTAATAATCCCCCGGGCCGGTGGACGTGTACACGGCCCCGTCGTCGCCCGCCCGTCCGCCATCTCGTTGCACGTCGTTACGCTCTGTCCAAGTACGATCGATAACGGTAATAAAATAATAATAATAATAATAATAATAGCGGCGACCGTATACCGAGTGTCCGGTATACGAACGAGCGTGTCTAGCGCGCGCGTACGTGTGTACACAGCCGCTATACGCGGACAACAAACCGCGACGGGGCGTATTACCGACCTCGGTGGCGAAATATCTGGCCCGTATTATTCGGTCGGGTACGGTAGTGGAGCTCCGTATCGGCGAGGCGGACTTCAGAGTGGGCACGTTGGTGGCCGAACAGCCCCGGCGTAATTGTCGTATTAACGGACGCCACCGTAAGCCCCCCGAGCGGACGCGCTAAAATGGAATAAACCCGGTTCCGTCGAAACGTAATCGGGAGTGTGTGGGGAAACGGCGATTATTATTAATGTCCGGCCGTTCGTTCGTCGTCTTTACTATAGTTCAAAAATGTCGGTTCGTAAGAATACGACTTCACTTTTGTTACGCGCGAACAACGGAAATCGTACGTTCGATACGTCTCCTTGTGCCCCCACCCCCCTCTGTCGAGTGTAGCGAGCTCTATGAATAGTTCCCGAGCCGAATTCGAGCTAGACAGGCGGGCCGGATTTTTTCGTTTTAACAAATTCGAACGATCGTCACGCCGATTTCTCTAATATATTGTGCCCCGCCCCGAAAAAGGCGCGCGCGTTACGAAATATGGGATAACGTACCGAAATATTCGCCCGGACCTTTTCGTCAAATTATGTGTATATACGTGATCGCGACATTACGCAAATTGTTAACGTCATTTTTAGCGTTTAAACGGTATTTTAAAATTATTTACACCCGACGATAAAAAATACGTTTACTACACGCGGTATATATTCCGTGAAAGAAACAGCGCGCTTTACGCGTACGTTATATTGTTATTCGTTTTCCGAAATACGCGCGCGCGTACGGCGGGGACGTTCGCGTCGTAATTTTCTTTGCCCCCACCTCACCCTATTTGTCATATCGTATCCGTGCGGTCATTCGAGTTTCGTTCGCCGGCGAATTACGTAGCCCCGATTTCGGGTGACGCGACGTCGTGTTTTGTTTTATTGTTTTCGCGGAACGCGGACGAACATTTCGCCGCGATCCGTTCGCGTGTATTTATAAATTACGAACGCGATACGTTAAATATTTACGTTTTATTAGGGCTCCCTACGCAAATAAATAACCGCGTTACTTGTTCTAGATCGTAAACAACCGATTCGGTAGCGAGCACGACGGTACAGTTTTTTGTAAATTCCGTGATACGCGAGTACGTGACTTCACCTCCCTCTCCCATGAGCAATTTTCGTCCAAATGAAAAACGCCCGGTGGCTTTTTTTTTTTTAGTAGCGCACGAACGCATTTGCCTAACACAAGAATCGGCGGTCGGCCAGTAATTAAAAACAAATACGCGTATCGCTCCGACGAACCGACGAACGGTGCAAAAACGGCGCGTTGAGGAAAAGTAAGAGCGCCTCCGCTCGATTTTATTTGAAACGAACGAACCGACAAACCGTATATACGTAGAGCGGCGGGGGCACGGTACAAAAAACAAAACTACTAATCGCCCGGTTCCGCGTAAACAACGACGACACCGAGAACGCGTACGCGCGAATATATTTTCGAATTTCACAGAAGTATTAGCGTACGTGTATATAACGTCGATCGATCGACGAATTAAGGTTAGAACGAAATTTAAATAAAGGTTTAAATTCGATTACATTTCGCCGCGAACACGATTTCGTTCGAATAATAATAATAATAATAATAATAATAATAATAATAATAACAACGATAAACGTAGCGGCGCGGAAGGCCCGGAAAATGGTTCGATCATTCGAAAACCGCGGGGAAATGAATACGTAACGTGACCCGTTCGTGAAAGCCCAAAGCCGCCGGTGGTGCAGCGAGTGACGGGTGTGGTGCGTGTGGGTGGGCAGGGTATATACGTCGCGTCGAATTTCGAATATTCGTACATCGCGTTATCGGGAATTAAATATGCTAATAAAGGAACTTTTATTCCCGGCCGAGGATATTTGCGTACCGCGAAAAGCACTTTACGAGCGCGAAACCGTGTTCTCGTAAGTAAACTCGCGAACGGGAGCGCGGCGTTAACGTATTCAAACTGTTCGACGGTGGTGGAACAAACATTCGATCGGCGTGGATCCGTCCCGTTGTGAAACGTAAAAGACGTTCGCCTCTTCTGCTCCCCTCCTCCCCCGGGGGGGGGGAAGGCAAATTGGATCGAAATTAAACGGCATAACAACGTTCGGCCGTGTGTACCCATACAGCCGGCTTATAATAAAAACGCGACCGTAATAACACCCCGACCACTCTACACCGTTTCTGCGGCCGACGTCCCAATGGAAGCATCCTCTCCTATTCGATTGCCGTCCTCGTCGGTGCGCTAGTTCCATTCGGTCCCCTAAAATCCCGTAGCGTTCCCATCCGTCCGCGATACTTTTACGCTCGCCGTAAAAATTAATCGCTTTATTTCGTTCGCTCTTAAGCGATTGTCGGTATTATAATAATAATAGCGAAACGTTAAACCGTTCGGATTTCAAAACGTAAAACTAATTAACGAGTCGGCCGTTCGAATTAACGAGGTAGCCTACGATTCCGCGGCGGCGCGAGGTTAGGTCAACGACGTACACGCGGCGTCGGGTTTACATTTACGACGCAAACGACAAGCCCGGAGAAGTATTCCGGTCCGTGTCGAGGACCAAATTTGGAAACGGAGCCGTTGTTTCCGTGGGTTCGGACGCCGCGTTTATCCCGTACGTGCCGGCCCGGGAATGGCCGAGGATGAAAGAGAAAGACGTGAGATCGTCGTAACGAACCTCTACGTATCGGGTTACATGCTTACGTGTCCGTTTTTTATATAAATTATAAGGAAATCGTGTGCGGTACGACGACGAAGGAATCTGCCGCGTAAGTAAAACGGGCGGCTCGTCGTCGCTCGTCAACAGACGCACCGCGGAGCGTTTTAGTTTTGCGGTCTTCGTCCGATTCTCAAGTTTCGTCGAATAAAAGACCAGTAGGCGTTTCGTTCTGATCCAATTATTGTTTTTGACAAAGTTTATCGGTACAACGTTATTACTACGGCGTACATTTCGCATTTGTCGCGCGAATCCCCCGAACACCGTTTACCGTAACATTTGACCGTAAACGAACGATCGATTTCACGAAGCTAGTAACTTGGGGATTAATACGTTGTCGATTCGCAATCACTTTGTCGACGTCCCGGACGCTCAATGGGCAAACATCGGGGATGGGGGGGCGTCGATCCTGTACGCGTAATGCGTTTAAAACGGCCCCGACAAATGATTGTAAGTTCGCGGCGTATAATACGATTTTACGCTTTCGCGGGGGCGGTTCTCTTACGGGAATAAGTTGGCTTTTTACTTATCGTTCGGCAATAAACGATAGAGCGTGGGCGATAAATACGTACGCGCGTCATAAAATCGTGGTCCGCGGATGGCTTCGGAACGAAACGGCCCAAAAACCGTATAAAAAATTAGTTTCCCCGTTGTAATACCGACAGCGTTTCGTGTCTGTCACACGGCACCGAAGACTAATGATATCTATCGTTTCGCGCCGGTCACATTATACGCGTTTACGACACCGAGGTTTTATTAGAACTTAGTACTCGCCGTTTTTGCCGTAATATATAACGTTTCCTAGTTATTTGAACGAGCCCCGCGATACCAACTCGCGCGAAGTTCCGTTTTGAAACTCGCGCGCGATCCGAATAACTAATAACGACGGTACGTGTAAACGCGCTCGTATATACGAACGTAATCAATCCCTCGCCGCACTATCTCGTCGTCCGAACGCCACCGGGCGTTTCGAATTTATCCCGTACGGGGACCGTACACGTTTATTAAGTCCACTTGGATTCCCGTCGACGTACTCCGGACCCGGCGATACTGTGTCCGTCCTTTTGTTTAAATATTATCGCCCGATCCGTTCGTTACGTCCGTTCCCAAGGTGTACAACTTCGTCCTGTCAGTTCGTTCCCCCTCCCCTACCCATCCGTCGGGTAACCTATTATCGTCTCCGAGTAGCGTTCGTGTCGACGACATGACCAAAAACAACGGTTATAACTTCGGTAATATAGAAATGGAAAATATTCGCGTCGGGTCGATCGCGGAATTTCACGGAACCACGGGCGGTATACTCCGCGGACGGATAAAACGCGAGCCCGTTTTATTTATTCGTCGGATCGTAACGGAATACGGAGACGCCGTGTTTACGTAAAAAACAGAAAAACGGCGTTTTTAACGTTCAAATACGCCCCCGTCGCCAACCTTCCGGTAGTGGTACGTATATTTATAGTTGGAGGATGCCACGATCGAACGAAATTAATTAACAGTAAGTACGACGAAAGCCGAGAGTGTACCCGCTTACGAGATTGTCTTGTACATTTACTCGATTAAAAGTTCTTTCGCGGTAATTTAAAAATAACGGGTATTTAAAAACGTTCGACCGTTCCTTTGGGAAATTTCGAAACCGAATTAAATTAGTAAATAGGTAACGCACGCACGAACGTGATCGCCGGGCGCGTGCGCGCGCGCACACACATACTGATTGCTTTTTATAACGTACAAAAAAGTGGGTTTTTCGATTAATTTTTTAACGTTTTTAAACGTCGAATCGTTTTTTAAATTGGATATTCTCGGCCAATATCGAATATTACGCCAAAAAATATCGAACCGATGTTTTATTTTATAAGCCTACGCGCTTAAAATATAACTATATAAAATGGAACGGAGGGAGGGTTAGTACGCGATAAAGTAAAAAAATTATAATCAAATGCCTCCTCCCCACCGTCCCTTCCCGACGGACTAATATCATGATACGTAAACGTTCAAATTGTGTACGAATAATAATAATAATAATAATAATAATAGTAATACACCGATTCGTTCTACGCGTAATTGACGATATTTAAATTATTTTCGAAAACACAAATACCGTAATTGTCCGTTGGAGGAATTTATACGGAATAAAGTATGGAACGAAAAAATAAAACGTCGAAAAACGCGTTTAGCGGTTTTTTTAAATTTACAAAAATACGAAATTCGTTATGATTACTTCGACATGTTTAATTAATTTTCTGAAATCTTTAAAATTCGTTCGACCGTTAAAACGATAGTGACCTATGTATTACGAAACGATTCCTGTACATCACGTAATTATATATATATATACACACAAGCCTAGGCGTCGTTTAACTCGTTAAAATCGAGTTAATTGGTGTAAACATAAAGTGTTGAGTTCCACTTAATTTTATACGACGGTATTAAGTAGTTCAATTTTGTACATTAATAGCGACGGAATTTTTTCGAATATGGTTTCCGCTCGTTAGAGTACGTAGTTTGTTTTTTTTTTTTATTCCCGTAACGATTCGTAAGGGCGAGATTTTTTTTTAAATTTTCGATACAGATTACGCGTATAATTTATCGATAGGCGCGATTCGCGCGCTTAAGAATAACGGGTTTTCGAAAATTCGTAACATATATTTTCTAGACGTTTTCGCGGTCGTCTACATTTATCGTTCTAATTTTCCACCGAGTTACTTTATAACTTACGAATGTAATCGACTTTCGGCTCGTGTATTTTTCTATTAATTTAGCCCGACGAGTCGAAAAAATTAGTAAACTTTCCTAGTATCGTGTGTACACGCGCACATAAATATTAAAAAAAGTAAAGCGTGTCTAATATATATATATACATAGAGTTTCGAAAGTAACTCGAGCTAGGCCGTTGATTGTTGTATCGTTTTGTTTTACTTTGGTCTTATTTTCGTTTTTATTTTTACAATGATACGCTGCCGCGGTTATTTCATTCGCGCGTACCCATCAGAGAGAGAGAGAGAGAGAGAGAGAGAGAGAGAGAGAGAGAGAGAGAGAGGTTTTCTTGCCCCCACCCGTCCACTCTATCACATTCACGCGCGCCCTCGCGAAAAGTTTCCCTACGTTTCCGTCGGTACGCCGCCGCAGGTTATTAGAACGGCCCCGTCGCGTACCGATTTATATATATATATATTATTCTCTTTCTACGCTCGTCGTCTTACACCGCGTCGGCGCCGTCCTACCATTCTTGTATCGTTCCCCGAGGATATCGCCGGGACGAACGTTAAAAGGGACGACGGGGCACTTGGCGAAATACCGCGTCGCGTCGTATGCGTGTATTAGTCATCTCCTTTGCCGGTAAATCGGTTTTCGGCGGACGGTTCAGCGCCGATATTTGTCGATAGCGTCACGAACGGTTTGAACGTCTACATAATTTCACGCGTACATTCCGCGGATTCAATAATAAACTACGTTCGGTAAAAACGACGCGATTTTTATTTTAACGGTCGTTTATATATATATACGACACAGACGTTAGATTTCTAAAACAGGGTTATCGAATAATAAAATTGATTCGCTTGTCCTTCTTTCGTTACTTCGTTTCAAGGTGGTACCGCTTCTCTAGACAGATACCGCTCCTTTCCATGTGCCTTATTCGGCCGCCAAGGGGCCAATAAGCCGTTACGAAAATTAATGTCGAAATACTTCTTTTAGCGTTGTAACGTGTTATTGTTTAAGTTAACGTAAATCGATTAATCGTTTCTACGTATTGATATAAAAAAAAGCCCGTCGAATTATATAAATATAGCGTTACGTACGTTCTATACGTTTGTCCAATATTTTACGATACACATTTACGGCACGTTAAATTCGTTTCGTAAATTATTCAAACGGAAATGATCGAACATTCGGCCGTACTACTTATCTAAACGCGTGTGTCGTTTATACTCACGGTATACTTTATGCCGACGATTTTGTTTTTCGATTCATTTTCGAACTACATATTTTAGTAATAACGTTATGTGTACGTCGTTATTAGATAATTCGATTACTAAGTAATTGCCGTCGCTAAAACTCGCTACGCCGTCCTAATAATATACGAAGATTAGATACGGGTGACATACTGTGGTACATCTATCCCGAGGTACGACCAAGTAGTGGTGTTACGATAGGTTTTTATTTAAATTCCAAGCGACGTCCCGAAGCATTTTTTTCGTAACGGGATTTTCGGGCGAATTTGTTTACGTAGAAACGTTCGGCGGTCCGAAAAACAAAAAATCGATAAAGTTCGCCTCGATTATTTCGCGCGATTCGCCCCGTTCGAAAATACTTGTCGGTATTTATTTAACTCTTATCGGCGGGAAAACGAATATTTATTCGAAAACTTTGTGGCTCGTCGAAATGATTACGGCCGAAAGTAACCGAATAACGCGCGTGCTCTTAACGTGCGCGTTTAGATATTTCCAAACAAATAACGTACACGCACCGCCGCCACCGCTATGATTCCGTAGCTGACGTTTCCTATACGAAAGCCGCCGTAATTAATCGTTTTTATTCGGCCGTTCGTGTTTCGCCAGCCAACCGTAAATGTCGCGTTTGTTTTGTAGCCGCGTGGCCGTTAATTCCGTCCCGATTTTCGCGTCCGAACGGTTTTAATTCGTGTTTTACAACGTTACCGCGAGTTTTTAATACCCGCGGGGCTAACGGAAGCCGCACAAAACGGTTGACGGCGGTTTCGAACGGAAAAGAAAAAAACGACGAACGGGCACAGGTTAGTCCTTTTTCCGCGCCGGTCCCGTTAATAGAATATTCCGAACGAACCGCTAAACGAGGGGAAGACTGTACGGCGGTATCCTATTACCGTGACGGAAACACTTCGTCGAAAGTGTGACTAGGTCACCAACGACAGTTTTGTTCTAATTATTTCGCGTCTGGTAGGCGTTATCGATCGTCGCGTCGCCGATATTCGAAATCGACCGTCGTTCGTCTACGCCCTCCCGCCCGTAACAATATCCTAATTACGTATTACTCTTTCCCCTCCCCCAAACACACGCTTGTTCGTCAGCCAAAAATCTCCGGGTTACCGCGGAAACGTTTCAGACCGGAACACGGTGTTTTCGTCGTTGGCCACGCGTTCGTGCCGACCAGCCAATGATTAATATCATCCCCTCCGATCGTCGTTTTCGACCGACTTTCGAATACCGCCGGTATCGTCGTCCACGCGCGCGTTCTCCCGTTCTACGTTCCGAGTTTTTCCAAATGCGTTTTTACGCTCGTTCGTTTCCCGGCCCGGCACCGGTTTTTCGCGCGCTAGCCCGTTTCGTCGGTCCCCTCTTCGCTATCCGGCGAAAAAGCCGGTCAGGCGTTTTCCGCCATTTTCTACACGTTTTCCTACCGCGTCGGCGGCAACAATATTACGATTCGCCGTTTTCGATTGGTCACGGGCGTAATTGTCCGACGTAAAAAAACCCGTACGCGGTACTAATTTCGAAAAACCACCACCGAGCGCCGTAACGAACCGCGTTTCGGCCCGGAATCCGAACCCGGCCAGCGGATTTGGAACAATACCGTTAGCAGTTCCAATTCGCTCGTTGAATGATCCCACTCCATCCGATTAGTTCCGATTTTCGTTCCAACAACGTTGTTCACGTACGCCCCGCAGCAGTGGCGTACTTAGACCCGAATTTCGGAGTCGGTTAATTTTTCAATAAATAAATCGGACGATATTATAACGCGTATCGAAGTTTAAAAGCGCGTATTTTAGTTTTTCGTTATTTTATTGTCTAAAAATACGCGTCTCGTAAGAAATTTTCCTAAACATTTTCGGGGTAGGTGGATGGGGGTGTTTATCCAAGTTAGTACGTCCACTGCCTCGCAGTTTATACACTTGTACGGAATCGCCAACGAATATTGGACGGTGTGATCAATCAACACGGACACACAATATCGACTCGATATTAATAACGGCTCGTGTATAACGCGACGGTTGCGAACGTTATCTATACGTTTTGTTTTCGCGTAAACTTAAGGCCTTAAGGTGTATTACGCTCGCGCTGAACCGTTTTATTACGTCCGTGATGCGCACTCGCGCGCAGAATTTTATCTCTGGCGTTTCGTAATTTGTAATACGAGCATAACGCGTAATTCGTTTAAACAAAATACGTCGTCGGCCGAAATATTACGCGTTTCGCTTTTTCCGATCCATCTCGCGCCGTGTAAATTCGACCGTATAAAGTACTCATATCCGTATATTTCAACGAAGTATTTCGATTACCCGTACACATAAATACGCGTATACGACGACGCCTAACGAGCGCCGCGGCGTTTTCGCGTGAACAATTCGCGATCATTTTCCACGGTTAAAATTACGCCGGTACGTCCGACGCCGCTGGCCAACCGGTTTCGTAATATATCGGCCGAGTAAAATGTAAAATTACGTTAACAACGACGCGTCCCGCCTACCGAAGTCGTGCCGGTATATCGATGTTACCGTTTAGGTTTCGTCTCGGAATCCGTTACGCGGTACGCCGTCGGCGCACAATATATACATACATCGAGAAACGGTATCCGTCGGTTCGTTTTCGGGGTATATGTCGCCGATTGATTTTCGTTCGAACTAAACCACGACACGGAAATTCCGTTCAAAATACCGTTCGTAAACGATTACAAATTACGTTCAACGTCACCGGGGGACCTCTAGCGAGAGCGTTATCGTTATTCGCTCGGGATTGGATTTATTTCGGACAATTAATCGGTAACGTTCGACGAAACGTCGCGACGATTATTCGACGCGCGAAAAAACGTTCGGAATTATTTACGTTCGTGATCAGTGGGAAGGCGTTTATGGTCGGGCGAATCCGTTCGTACGTTTGTATATTTGAACGCGGACGTCGAAAATATCGCCGGCCAACGGGCGGTACTATCCCGTATTGTTCGTATCGACGCGTCAAACCCGACAATACTCGTCTTTCGAACGTACGCGTATATATGCGCGTCGAAGGCTAAACTCGGAGCTTGGAAGCGTTTCTTGGTAACGTTCCCTTATCGTTTCGCCGAATAAACGCGAACGCCGTTTCGTTTTCGGACAGCCGTATTCTTCGACGACGAACGGGACGTTGCGTTCCGGAGCGATTTCGGTATTATACGTCCGATAACGGCGTGTGTATTCACGGTAACGCGTTTATCGCGACGAACTAACGAATTCGAGTTTACCGAACGATTTCGAATACATCGGAACGAAACGGATTTCGTTGTTTCTTTTGTCTAATACGCGCCCGCGTTTTGCTACGTTACTTGTACGTAAACAGTAATGTTTCCAACGGTCGTTTCGTCCCTTTCGTTTTCCAATCGAAACTCACGATTTTCGTAACGCCGAATTTGTGTACGACGCACGGGTCCGGAGCACTTACGCCGAATACGTTCTACACGGTTTTCGTGTTACTCACTTCAGTGTCCGGGCACGAGTATATAACGAGTGGAAACGAATACGCACCAGCACGGACAAAGGTGCTCGTGCGTATCCGTTTCCGCGTACATCCGGTGTCCGTCGATCAAAGTCACAATGTGCGCGCGATGGCGCGGCCAATGTGCGACGGACGACGTTCGGAAGCTGGGAATTCCTCCCCCCGGGGCAAAATGTCGCGTAATTGGTACGGGATAAAGAAAAGTCGCCCTTTAATTACGCCGGATTTCGATATCCCGAGTCCGTTCGGACTATATAAGCAATAGGTCAAGTGATATGGTTGAGAGGAGCGCGCGAGTTTCGCGAGCGGCTTTTTAACGCTACGCCGTCGTTAGCGAATATAGCAAATTGCAAATTGTATTTGTCTTTCCGGATGTTGTCTTTCGCCTTCCCCGTCGGTCGCCGCGGGACAGGCGCCGTTAAAACAAATACCCTCCCGAACGCCCTCCGATATCGTTATTAATACAACCGCTCGGCGGGCCTACTCGCTTTCGGTTTTTAAGTAAACGTCCGCCGCGACGTTACTACGGCGCGCGTGGTCCGCATTCACGATTTAATATTATTACGTTCAATCGGATCTTGACGTTCCGCTTTTGATTTATTCCGTTCGGAAAACACAAACGTCCGAATATTTGACGTTTATCCGCGAAAACGAATCATTCTCGTTCGCGAGTATCGTGTATGTATTTCTGTCGGATACGTTTATAGGCGCCTGTCCGTTATCTATAAACGAACCGCTTACAATAAAAAACCGGCGAAACGCGACTGTTTAATGACGAAACGTTTCGCGTTCCTAGTTCTGCTATAAATCGACCAACAACGACGATTCCTTCGCATACACGTTTCCATTCCGATTGTCCTTAGACTTCGAATCGCACGATTCTTCCGATTTCGTTTTGGGTTATGGCCAATTACCGGCGCGAGCGTATTATTTATCTTCGAACCGTTCCCCATTTCGCACGCGTCATAACGACGGGGTTACACGCGGTTTTAACCATATCGTTATGGGAATGTCCGGCCCTCGTCTCTTCCCGCCATTAAACTATTTTGTAATCTTCCCGCAAAACATATAGCTCCTACGGTCCAGTGTAGCGTTTTGAATTCGCGTTCCAACGACGTAGATCGTAGCACTCATAAGCTTCTTAAAGAACTAACAAAGTGTACCTCATTTAGGCTTGTTCGATTTATGTTTAACTGTAGTATCTTTCGTTTTGTTCATACGAACGTTTTTTTTTTTTTTAATTCTTCGATTTATTACCTCTATTGTTATCCAATAATTGTCGGGCCGTAATCATTTATATTAAACGCCTAAAAAAAAAAACGTTCCGTATTTAGGCCACGTTCAATACAACGCGGCGCCTATACTTTTAAACCACTCGCGTTTAAACGCTTTATGTTCGCCCGAAGTCGACAAATTACGAACATAGATCGCGTTTCTTAGCGTTTTCGTTTCGCGTACATTTCGGAAAACGTTAGCGCGCACGCGGTTCGACGCTGTAAAAACGGCCGTTACGTTCTAACGGCGAAAAAATTCGCCTAACCCGCGCGAACGCCGCTTTATCGACGGGTTAAATATAGGTATACTTTTTTTTTTTATACGTTCCTCCTCGTCGACCCAATCGCGAAGCCCTTATCGATCCCGTTACTTCAATCGACAACCACTTTGCGCGAGTAATCACATCGCGCCGGTACAATTGTGTACGATAAACGGTTCGGACGTGTTATTCACGCCGGTATTTCTTCGACACAAACGTTCTGCCGGCGTAATTTCGTTTTCGTCCGACCAGGAACGAATTACCTAACGTTACCGCGGCGCGTTGTTACCTACGGACGACGAATAGAGAATTTCAATAAGAAACGCGGCCGCCGTTGTATTTAATCGATCACGAAGGTTAAGGTTTCGGCCGTCGCGCGCCCGTGTATACCCTCGGATATATTAAAAACGTCGTTACTGTTGTTTGGTTAATAATTTTAAATTGTCCGTCCGGCGCAATATAATCCGATAACTATATCGGCGTTAACGTCGATCGACCATGCGGGCCATATGTCGCGGGCGCGCGTAGTGAGGTACAAAAGTACGGCCGAATATCGCGCGGCGTATCGATATACTACGACGGCGCGGCGAACGGAACGCTCACAAAGTTCACGCGGGACACAGCGGTTGTTGGCGCCCGGAAAACGGTCGCCTTTAAATGTCGCCGACGACGGGTTTCCGTCAAAGGTCGTCCAAATGTCAACGCGTACACGGCCGCGTATTTGTCGCGCTGTCGATTGTAGCGACGGCCGTATTTGTCCGTACGTCGAAAACCGTGTAGCTCGATAATTAGACGCGCCGCGTACGCGATTTCGGTTTGGCCGTGAAACCAAACGTCATGTCCGTCGGCGGGGCCACTTCGGCCGCGTAAATACACGTTCGCGTTTTGTAAACGTTCCGGTAATACGTCGGCGCGGACGAAACACGCGACAATCGCGACGCTCTACGCGTTTCGATAACGCGCATTTCTATATCGATTTCGAAGGACCGCCGACATATAGGTACGCGCGCCGAATACCACGCCGTGTGTGTGTGTGTTTTAATTCTCTTTCGTTTCTATCGCTAATGTTACAGGGCGTCTTTACGTTGTCGCCGTAAACGTCGATCACATTTTCCATTTCGGTACATTTTCGGCGTCGTCGGTAAATATTCGTTATTTACGGGCCGTTTTCGGAATTACGTTCGCGCCTCGAACGAATGACGTACACTTTCGATTATACAACCGAAATAAACGAACGGTTTTTCGACGTTTATTTTCGACACGGCTCGTTCGTGAGAATAATCGTGTCTCGACACAGAAACGCGCGGCAGTCGCTTTTCGTAACGTCCGTTCGTCGTTATTAGACCGTTAAATTTCTATCGCAATCGCCTCGATTAGAAAGGACGTTTTAATTGCCGGGCTAGGTTCCTATAAAGAAGCGGGACGATTATGTAGAATTTACTATGGCGTCACTTCGCCGTGTCTTCTTAAACGGACTCGGGAAATATACACTCGGGACTCGAGACGTCGGCGCTTAGAAAAAATTAGCCAACGATCGAAATCGGTTAATACGCGTTCGGAGCGAAAAACGTCGTAAAACAACCATCGGCCATTTTCGGCCGGTCGGAAACCGTCTCCAGGAGGCGCTCGTGATAGAAAACGATCGGCCCGTATATATCGCGTAAATACTTCCCCCCCCCCGTAGGGTTTTGTACTTGTTATTTTACTTACCGGCCTCGTGTGTGGCGATACTCTGCAGAAAAGCTTATTTCTCGTACTTAAAATACGCCTATCGGGTTTATAGGCTAATAACGTTTTCTCTCTCGTCACGCGTAAGCGTATGTAAATTAATATCGTACGGCTCGCCGCTGTCGTGTTGTAAACAATTTCATATGCCACGTGCGAGTCTCGACGAACCAACAATATATAATGGTAATTTCGAAAATCGAATTCGTTAAAAACGAGGTAGTATCCGGTCGTGCGTGTATTGTACGTATATTTTTGTATCGGATTTTTCGGGACTATCGGTTTTTTTGTTTTTTATATAAACACGTTATTGTATAAACGGTCGTCGTCGTATATTTTCCCGAAGAAAACGTTATGGAAAACGCGCGAATATCGTAACTTGTGGATCGATTTACGAATTAGTTGCGCGACGGACAATAATCTACGGCGACCAAAGTCGTTACCAACGTTCGGTAAACATTTCGGACCGTTTCGTTTTTATGACCGTCCGTCGTTTCGATTATTTATCGAATCGTTACATTCGAACGTTCGGCGGTCGTTTTTTTTTCGGTTAAGAAACGATCGATTTTTCAGCACGTCATCGGCCGTACAAACACAAATCGTTTTGGTTCATAACTTCGTTTTTCCGCCCTCTAAATCCTCGAGTAAATAACGAATAACGCGCGCGATCGATTTTCAATAAGATTTTCTTTGTTCGCGATCTACCGGCCACCGGCTAATTATATATGCATATATCGGCTACGTCAGCCATTGTGGACGATCGTATTCGGAACGCGGGACGACGGGAGGGGAAAAAACAACGATCGCGACGATTTTCTAATATCGTCGACGAGGAAGCGAATTCGATCGCGGTGTCGCGTCCGAGGTCTTCGCGCCATTCTTTTCCATTTGTACGCGTAATATAATACAATATTCGGTAACGAACGGAAACGAAAGATATACAGGCGAACGAGCACTCGACACGATATAACGTAATTATATATATATATATGTGTATAGTATAGGAACGACGACGATTGGCCACTCGCGAGCTGTTGTTCACGTTCGACGTCCCGTAGGCTACGCGCGCGCGTGCGCGTACGGACGCGCCGTATACGCTCGCGCTTAAACGCTATTATACCATCATACTCGCGAAATCCGAACAATGTATAACGATATAGCGAAGGCGTATCGTGTGTGTAATAATAATCGAAGGTTCTGGCCGTATAGGAAAAAAAAACACGAAAGAATAGCGCGCTAATGACGTCACGAGGTACTTCATTGTTTTAAGACCCGGCGAGAAGGTCGTTCACCACGGTCTCTTTGTCCGACCGGTGGACGAAACGCGTGTACGTTTACCCCCGCGCGCGCGTCTATCGTCCACCGGAATATATATATATATATATACGTTCTCCCACGGCGATCCGTAAAACCGTCCCGTTTCGCCAACCGTAGTTGCGTACGCGAACTTCACGAAGACGACGACAAAAGCGCGTAGGTACAACGACGCGATAACGTGTCACGGCGTCGTCAGTTTCGTGGGCTATTTTCCGTTTCGTCACGAATCGTTCGATCCAAAACAAACGACGCGCTCTCGTCGTCGATTCCGACGGGCGTTTCCCACCTATATCGGTCACCGGCGATCGCGCGCGCACGGTCGAATACAATTCGCGATCGAAACCGACGGCGTTTATTTACCGCGTCGTGTATTTACGGGGCGGTCGGTGGTCGGCGCCGTCATTTCGCGACGCGGTTGCGGCGACAACGACGGCGGCGATTGTCGCCCGCGAACTTTATCGGCGCTCCGGCGGCGTCGGGTAACCACGGCGACGGGACGACGGTAATAACGAACTGGGTCCCCGAAAGCCGGCGTACGCGCGTTCGTCGTCGTTTCCGAACGCGTATTTATCCGTATCGGCCCGCCGTACCGGGACGCGGACGACACGTCCGACGGGCCGCGCGACCGACCACTCACCCGGGCGCAGGCGACCTGTTTGGCTTCGGAAGCCGTTCGAATTTCGCGCCTTTTCGTTGCCGGACACGCGCGTCAATGTGGGTCGCGCGCCTACGCGTATTGCGCAAACGAATGGCGAACGGGTCGGCGGTCACCCCGTAGCGTTTACGGCGAACCGGCGTACGCTACGGTTTTATCCGAACCGGACGATATTTACTCGGGCGTTACTACGCTCGCGCCGTCCGTTCGCCGTGATTTCGCGCGTATTCGGTCGGTCGCCCCTCTCCCGTTACGATACCGACGAAAACGTCGTTAAAACGAAAATCCGCCGGTCCGTATCGTCGTCAACCGCGCGCGCGTCAAGTTTCCAAACGGGATAGCGTGATTTTCGTCCGTTCGTCGAGTTTTAAATTCACCCTTCGGTACGTAATAATTATAATACGTACGGTGGCGACGGGCATTGGCGCGCGATACTACGCGCGCGACCGTGTTGGCCGTTAATAACGGACGAGGAAACGTCGTCGTCGTGTTGCCGTGACGACGAGGTGTTGCGTGCGCGCGTCCCCGTGTGCGTGTCGCGTACGCGCGGTCATTAGGTTACGCGTGGCAAACACTCGCGCGCCGGTTTTAGGGCCCGGACGGAACAAAATTGGCGGTCGATCGGCGGCCGCGTACCGTGGACGTGTCTGGGGCGGTCACGATAAATAAAGTGTAACGCGATCACGTTCGCCGGGACGGGGGTAAAATCTCCCTTCGCTACCGGCCGTACGGTGTTACGGGGCGGTACTTATTATTACCTGCTGTCGGCACTCGGTCGTCGGACCAAACGGTACTTGTTGTGTTTCTCTATACCAGCTTTGGCGCGCGTATATCGTAGCGAAACGTTTTACGCCGGTCGCGGGCTGGCGGTGTACACGACGCCGCGTCATTTTATCGAGCTCGAAGCGCACGTTTTTCTCGGGACGGGCTACAAGGAACCTGGTATCGCCACGGATCCTACTCTGTCGCGCGCCGTGCAATATGTCCCTCCATATTTCCTAAAACGGGCCGGGAGTGTCGGCAAATTCGTACGTTCCTAACCCCTTACGGCGCGTATTGCTTTTTCCGTTAATTTACCGAGAACGTCGTTTTCGTATCCGAACACGTTAAATACCGTGGGATTAACGACGTCCGGATTACGGAAATACGAAAACGTTTCGCGGACGGGTACCCGTGGTAGCCGGTTTTGGACGGACCATAAATACGAATATCGAAAAAAAAAACGAATCGTCAGACGTTCGTAGGAAATCGTGTACAGTTGTTCGGTAGAGATACGTGCGGGTTCCGCGCACGCGCGAACACTTAAACGCGTCACGTTTCCGCGTGTACAAATAGACGAACGAAATCGTACGGTTCGCAATAACGAGACGCGTAAGATTTGTACGATTCCCTAACCTCCGCCCACCACGTGCTTACGAATTATTATATTTAGTATTAATTACGGGGCGTTTGGTCGATCGACGTGTTTTCCTCGTATTCTTTCCATATTCGTTTCGTCCGCGACCTTCGTGTAACGTTACGATAGCTTCTGAACGCGCCGCCGTGTCATACGCCGAGCTAGCGCGACAAACGACAACCGCCGCCGCGACGGTTCGAAAAATTTCGCTCCGTCGTTAAATCGTTACGCGCGGACCGTACGAAACGCCCCGTGATTGGACACTTGTACCGCGACCGGGGAACACGTACTTTTCCACAGCCATCGGTGCCGTCAGACCGCTTTTCGGTTTTTGATCGCGGCGTACTCCGCCTATCGGAGTAAAGTGACGCGTTAAGTACCGGCGATCGTCGGTTTTTTCGCGTCGTACCGTGTACACTCGTCGAATACTGTGTCGTTACCGCGCGCGACCATAATTTTATTCGTGCTCCCGTAACCATCGTTATCGTTCGACGACGAAACTTCTCCGGGAACGCGTAAACGTTCGTAACCGTAGGTTGGGTGGAGCGTATCTTCACGTGAACGTGTCTTTTTATTTTCGCACTCTCGCGTCGTTGCTCAGGGACAATTATATTCGTCGGGAAAACTCCCGCAAAAACGAACGTTTCCGACGAAAATTACGCAGACGGTACGAAAAATTCGGGGGGGGGAGGTAACCGACAATTATTCGAATTATCCTTAGACGCTGGCGACTTCAGCTAAAAAAAGAATCGTACATCTATATATATATATAGAGGACGCGTTACGTGCGCGAGTACTTTCTCGTTTTCGAGATTGACGCGAGCGTTCGAGATTAATTACGTTGTTTTTGTTTTTCCGTAGGACGTTCGAAATGTCGCTGATGCCGGACACGAGGCTGTTCGCCGACGACGTGGTGTTCGAGGGCTCCGGAAATCGGCCAATACCGTTCGACCCGGGCAAAGCTTACGTCGGCACGTTGGATGGTAAGATACTAAGGCGACAACCGTTCCGGCTTTTACGAATAACACGCGTAGTTCCATACCCGGTTCGTGGTAACGAACGCACGTGTACGCGGTAACGTCCCGGGGCGATTCGTTTACGTACGCGTGCGCGCGCTTTGGACCACGGACGGCGGATACCGCGTGGCGGTTTATGCGCGTGCCCTCGGCAAATGGTTACGCACCGTTGTGCGTCAGTCTCGGACCCGGCGAACCGTCGGAAATTATCGGACGGACCGGGCGGAATTATACGTTATACGCGTGTAGCAGTGGCGTACTTAGACTTGAATTTGGGGGGGGGGTTAATTTTTAAATAAATAAATCGGACCACACTAACGACACGTTATAAACTTGAATAGATTATCCATTTTTAACGGACACGTTATAACGTGTATAGAAGTTTAAAAATATTTTAGTATTTCGATATTATTGACTAAAAATATACGTCTCTTAAGAAGTTAATGTTTTCGAAAAATTCCGGAGCCGACGTACGTGCGCGCGTTCACATCCGCGCGGGGTTAGGTTCGTGTGGATTATACGTCGCCGACCAGGGCACGATAATAACTGTCGTACCTGCGGGTGGGAATCAATCGGGAAATCGTTTCGATCACTCGACGTTGGACACGTCTCGACGCCGTATGTTTTCGGGCCGAACGCACTAACGGAAACTTAACGCGTACTGTCTTCGTTTCGATAAATGTATTTTCCGTTTTAGGTGTACAATAGTTAAACGCATACGTCACAGTATAAATATATATATATACGGATCTTGGTCGTTAACCGTTTTATGTTCGAAAACGGTTAGCCGTAAGTGTTTAAATTGTTATAATTTCGGGATTTCCGGGCAACGCCTATTAACGATAATTTTGTAGTTTTTTGTGTTTTACTATTCCGAGTGAACCGAAGAACGATTTTTTTAAAAAACTGTTTTTTTTTTGGTTTTTCCCGCAGTTTTTCTCCGTGTGGTCCGAGATAACGCGCGTCGCGTTACAGTAACGAATCGGCGTTAGCGCTTTATGTTTGTCGCGTTTTTCGATTTTCCCCGCGATTTAGCGTAGCGCGCGGCTTAATCGCCGTTTTTCGAAACGGACGATTTTCGTATTTACGCCAGCCCGACACACAAGTCGACCGTAACGAACTACCGGGCGTTTATCGCGACGCTTAATTCCGACGTCTCCGTCTAAATAACCCATTGGAATCCCAAGCCGCGGTGGCCCTACCGTTTTCGTAGTAATATTTCCTTAACGAACGAGTTTCGATAATTAATCGGATTTGTCGGCGGATTCGCCGAAAACGATTACGGAATTAGAAACCGCGTACCGAAAATACGCTGGAAACGACGGGAGATAATAAAAGTGAAATTTCGACGTTTCGTTTTCAGTTGGAGCGTTGGTAATTGTTCGTGTTTCCGTTTCGTTTGCCGCGTACGCGCCGTTAGCCATTTAGCGCTTCTCGTTTTACGAAACTGTTTCGCACGACGTACGTACAATTCGTATTTATAAACCTCGTCGGTGACGGGTTTCGTGTGTACGCTACTCGGGCCGCGTTCCGTGCCGTTGAATGCCGCCCGGTCCGTCGCGAAACGTGCCCGTTGTCCGGCCTCGTTCAGGGTACCCGGACGGCGGCGGCCGAGGCAAACCGTTCCCCACAACGTTCGCCGTCCCGGTTTCGTTGTTCGGGTTGCCCGAAAACGTCGTGTCGTCCACCGGCCGGCGGCGAATTATTATCGACGCGCGTACGAAACGATTTTAACGGGTCCGTCCGGGGAAGTTCGTCGCGTGTACGCCCGGAACGCCTTTTCGATTACGAGAAACGCGTTCGCCGACGGGTTTTATCCGATAAAAGGTCCCCGCCGATTTCATTTTTGTCCGGTACGGAACGCCCGATAATTTATTACAATACCGGGTCACCTTCTAAATAATTTACGAAATAAACCCCGCCCGGCGTGTCGTAATAATAATAATAGTAATAAATACCCCCCGAACATTGTTTTTAAACGAATTGGTTAAAAATATCAACACATGTCTAACCGTACGGCAGATACGACACGATCGCCGGTCGTTTAAAAATTATTCGCGGAAATCGAGTTTAATAATAACGTTCGAACGTATCTACGCAATTATTGTTCGAAATAAACGTTTAACGTACGAAACGTAAACGACGGATACGTCGAATAAACGAATTTAAAACGACGGCCGGCGACGACGATTGTACCGCGCGTATATTTTATCGATTTGTTTGCGAATAATAAACATTTTCCGCGTCTACGCGCGTATATATTTTTCGTTTTTTTTTTCGCCTTCGAAACGAAAATAATTTATTCGAACGTGCGGAATTACTTTCGGCGATTTTTTTCGTATTAAGCGGATTACAGGTGACGCGAAGGTCGGCGCGATCGATTAATTTAGCGTGTTGTGTTTGCTTTTTTGATCGGTATTGCGTTTTTGTGTATAGTGTAGCAATCGCGCTAGCCTCTCTTCTCGGCCGGTTAACTGGAAACAAACACGCGTCCTACAATAATCGTTCTAATCGATCGAAATTACCGTTAAAATTAACGCGGGGGGAATTCGATCTACTTTAGAGGCCGTTTCGCCAATCTCGATTCGTTGGTCGATAACGGTTATTTGTTGTACAGTACGTGCACCAGTCGTGTCCGTGTACACACATTGGCCACAATTCGTGTACGGAACGATTACTGTGGCGTTCGGACGAACGCAATGGATTTCGTCGAATAACGCGTAGTTGGCGTCGCGACACGTTTTATATCACGAGAAAGAGAGAGAGAGAGAGAGAGAGAGAGAGAGAGAGAGAGAGAGAGAGAGAGAGA